>JAACNH010003424.1:0-29138 GCA_019447015.1 Hymenochirus boettgeri
GAGTATAATGTCTTAAAGGGCATCTATACTGTGAAAAAAATAGGTTATTGTAAATTGACCATAACTGGAAAACGATAATTCTTCCCCAAGCACCACTGTATCATTTTTTTGTTGAATCTACCCCTATTTCATTAGATATCAATCTAAAACTCTTATATTCGCTGCAATCAAGTTCTTGCTCTCAAAAATATCTTTGGCAGAGTTTTACTGTAGCGGGAAGGGAAGGGGACAGAGTTTTGGACAGTTGGAATGCGGTATGCTGTGTGCAGGTTGACAGTTGGTTTTGGGAAAAAAGTCAGGCGGATGGAAGTGGGAGTGGTTAAAAATAGAGCGGGGGGATATTTCTCCTAAACAAAATTATGCTGGATTGAAGGCAGGCAGCAAATCAGAGTAAGTGCGACTACATATATCAATTATTAGATTAAGATGAGCAAAGAATTTTTTCAGTATAGTGTCCTTAAATCTCAAGGATGGGTGACAAATATTAGAGCATGTATTGTTGCCTTAAATTAGAGTAAAGGTGCCCATACCATTAGTGAATCCCCTGTGTTCACATAACATAAAGAATAATAAACGGATGGGGTAAGAACTGCATGGAGAGGAAGATGTTTGAAGCCAATAGACATTTGGCAGAACAAACATTGTATGGCCAGCATTAATTTGCTTAGCAAATCCATTGAATATGTCATAGTGTCTATAAAGCATCATGATATAACACTAAAGCTTTGTACACTTGTTCACAGGGGCGATCTCAGGCCTGACTCACGATGCAAGATTGTGTATCGAACAGCCGTTTCAGCACGACTCTAGTTTAATGTAGGGTGGGGCCGTGTGTAATCTTCCCTGGTGAGATTCAGCAATCACAACATGGACTATGCAGAGAGCCAAGGAAACAAAGGATCTTAAGTCTACTATCTCAGCTAAACTTTTGATTTTAGTGGTTTTGTTCCTTAATGCCAGAGCTAAAAATAATAGAGTAGAGAACTACTGTATATAATTGCCATTTATACTACTTACTATATCTTACTGTACTATTACATCAGGTTTTTCTTTTTATAGTAAATAATAAAGGCTCTTCAATAACAATGCCACATTGCAACGTTGCTAGAACTGTGTAATTTAAAGCATTTGGGAGTTTGATGAAAACCCAGAGCGCCCAGCTTGTTACTGAATTTATTGGATCATGGAAATTACCCAGAAGGCTTTTATTTTTATTCAGGGGACTGAAGCAAAGGTCTCTGCTTATAAAAAAACTTTAGACAATATCAGTCAAAGGCACTTACTATGCCAACTCTGCGTTTGAACGGGCTCAAAAAAAACCACTGGTGGTCTGTACTGGCCGTTATTTGCTCAGTGTAATATTCTAAATACTCAGTCAATGTGGTATTCATTTAAAATGTGCCACAACGCAACCCACGACTAAAATGAACCAGAAAACTCTGAGTTTTAATTTACATATTATAAACAGACACAGCGGACTGTAGTTAAAATGAAAGGCAGGGGAGGACATGCGGGATGAGTATAGGATAACTATACTCCAAAAATGTACATTTAATAAATGGAAAATACCATGGGGCAGGTGAGGTCGGATTGGTTATTCCAACCTCCCCAATACTGTTTTTGTTAAGGAGCTACAGCACGTACACTTTTCATTTACAGACTATTTCTGTAGTTCTGTAGCCGGAGGAAGGATGGTAGAAACAGTTTTCTTGTGGCTGGTGCTCCCAACCCCAAACAATACGGAGTTAGGACTTTACCAGTCCTGTATCCCTGTACCAAGTACTGAATCCCAGACAAGTATTAGTGGGAAAACAATTGGGCATTGTAACTAGTTGAATGGATGATGGTGCCATACACTCTGCTTAGATGTAAAGCCGATAGATCATTCTGATGAGGTCTGATATCTTTTAACAATTTCCTATCCAGCGGTGCTTACCCAAGACGGGATTATTACTTACCATCAATTTTAAAGCTATAACGTTGGCCATAAATTGGATTGGGTAATCGGTTGTAGTCGGCGTAAAAGGAATTGCTGGCCCCCGGCTAAACCTATGATGGGGACCCTTATCCGTTGCTTACCACAGTGGTTTTCTGGGGCAGGCTATATCTGTCATAGGAAAAATAAGAAGAGGTCCACTTTTTTGGGGCTCCCAGGCCCCCCTGATTACCCTGGTGGATATGGCCCCCGCTGGTTGGGAATGTCATGGGAAAAAAAGATCAATGGTCAATTCAGCGCCTCCCGGTGGAAGGTAAAAAATCTATGATAAGTCTGCAGGTTAAAGACTGGAAAACCAAACCGTCTGCAAAACAATATAGGGAGCCACATGTCATTGACCCACTACCCCTCCCTCTAGCACATAAAGGGAAACCTTGGGGCATCTCATTATAAAAGTTACATATTTTACATACTGCCCCCTTATAATTGGCCCCCAATTCCAAAACAGGAAACTAGACAAAACACAAATTAAAGGTGTTCTTTATGGATAAAGGATGTTGTGTCTGTGGAGAAAAAAACCGCGACCAATTAGGTGGTTTAGCATGTTTTACTTTCAGAACATGAATTTTTTCTAATAGCCATTTAGTGCTGTAGCATGCAATTAGAGTTTACCATTCAGACAAAAAAGTGAAGATACTTACTTCCTGAGAAGTTCAGGCAAATTTGCACTTCGTTACTCAATATTTCATATTACTTTTTCATCGAAGCTCAAGAAAATAAATGAGTCTCGGGGGGCCTGAAAAGAACATGGATGTATTAAAAAAAAGAGTCTTTCTCCATTTTGTTCCATATAAACCTCATATAAAAAGAGACATTTTTGGAATAACTGTGATATTTTAGGTAAAGCCTGATCAAGAGGCAAATTGAAAAAAGGTGCGTCATGTTTTTGCTGCCAATACAGACTTTAATGGGGGGGGTGGGTGATGAAATGTTTTCCGACACAACATCGCCATTCAAATATTGCCACACATTGGGTTCATTCATTTTCTAAGCCAACAAAGCTTTGACTTGGAAAAATTGACAATCTGTAGTAGCAATAGAAATATGAAATATGCCCCCCCTATATCAGCCAAATGGCTATTCCATTTTAGTTTAACTTAAACATGAAAACATACAGGGAGATCATTAAAAAGTTTATCGTTTAAAATGGTGCGAATTTTGCCCCAACCAATCAGCTTTTATTTAACATTTGGAAGCTAACATCTATTGGGTTTGAGCAAAAAATTAGCCACCATTTTAAACGATAAGAACTTTTAGAATAACCCTGATAGTTGGAATTCTATGGGGCCATTAGGTTTTGAACAAACACAGTTATTGTGGACTGGTGGTCTCTCCAGCTCGGCATTGTTCACACAGGAGAAACTTGAGGAAGGCTGTGTAAAGTTGTAAAAATTTGTGGGTGTAATTGGCCAGGAAAAACAAAATTATCTGAGGTCGACTTTACTTAAGAGTTACAATTTAATAAGATGTCTAATCAAAATGTCAACATTATAGATTCACAATACTTACCATCCCCAAACCAATGAATAACCGATTCCCAGAGATAATATACTTCTCCAATGTTAGAAAATCTGAAAAGAATTAGTAGTTTCTGCATTCACAGGGCCAAAGCACAGCAATTTGCTGTCGATTATTAAAAATGATCAGAACTTCACCAGAAATATCCTTTGGATCAAACCTCCTTTAATAACATTTCCTGCAAATCACAGATTCTACTTCCAAAGTCTCGGGAAAAAGTTGGAAAGTCTGAAAACAAACTAATTACTTTTTCCCTCCTGTGATAGCGAACTAGAAAGAGCTGAATATTTCTGTCAAACGTGATTAGAGAATCCGGAAATTAAAAAGCAGTTCTCCCGGTTCTCCTGACACGGACTTGTAAGTAGGTTCTTGATAACCAGTTATATTGAGTTCTATCCTAAAATGAAGGAAAATGGTTGGCTCCAAATGGGCAGAATCTGATATTCGGACACCGCTTTTAAACAAATTAGTTAATAATTAGGACTGTGAATCCAAACAATAGACCTTGTAGTTAGCATTGCTTTTGTTTTTTACAAAAAATAATTTTTTAAAGTGTATGTATATGAAAAAATGACTTTGCGTATCGTCTTAATGTATAAAAAATACATGTAAGTAGAAACTTACGCTGAGTGGTGGTGTGGTGTTCGCATGCATTTAATACTAGTATTGTTTTACTCAGGCTCTTACCACATGAAGGACTATTTCCAAAACTACCAACTGTCAAATGCATACAGGCATGCAGAACCATTCAACTGTCACAACCATTCCAGCTACAGCAAAAACGTGCATACAGAAATTGCCTAAAGGTAGATGCTTCAGATTGATATCTAAGAAAAAAAAGGGGAAGATCAACAAACAATGTTTTTTTACAGTGATAGTGGGAGGAATTATAGTGCCACTAATGGGAAATTTAAAAAACAAATTAAACAAAATGTACATACTGTTTCACTTTAATGAAGAAGGGAGGTAAAGGAGCTACACTCCTACCTCTCATTCTTCAATTAATCCAACTGGAGAGTAATTTTCAGTGAACTAAACTACTGGAGTTATCTTTATTTTAAAAAGTATAAAAATTGTAAAATACGTAAAATAACAATGTGTATCATTTAACAATGCCTATTAAAGTTTTTAAACAACATTAATTGATGTGAGATAGTGGTCACACCAAACAGAGAGTGTAATTAGCAGTCGTGGGGCTAAATAATGCCTGTACAGCCTAGTTATGGGAAGGCGCAGGGCTATTTTCGAAGTTAAATATCAGCACAATTTTTAACCCCATCTTAAGGCTGGTTGCGCGGGTTTTGCAAAAGACACAATTGGCACAAAAAATTAAATTCAATACTCGTTACTATTAGAAAACACCATTTAATTGCTGGTGTGAAATCGTTGTTTATGGTGGAAATTGAATATATATCTGTTGGGGGGAGAGGATATTGGTTCCTTGTAAAATATCCCCTATAGTGTTAATATCACCTGGTAAATAACCTCTGCTTTTGGAAAATAACAAAACCAATCAATACTAAAAATTCATGAATTCATTTGATATTAAAATTACTGTGTTTGATTGGTTGTTGGAAGTTGCAGACTTAACTTGTGACTGAAATAGCTTATTTAATGATGCACACATTTTTGCTATTGTTTTTTGAGGAAGTAATCCTCATACCATTACAGTAGACCAACGTTTCGATACAAATCACTCTAAAAAAAAAGGGCGGGGAGGCCAGGGGGCGGGGGCAGGGGCGGCGGAAATGGGGGGGGGGCAGGCCAGGCGGGCAGGCAGGCAATGGGCATGGGGCGGGGGCAGGCGGTGCGGGCAAGGGGGCAAATTGGGCAGGCAAGGTGGCAATGGGAAATGGCATGCGGCAATTGGCCAGGCAGGGGGGGGCATGGCAATGGGCTGGGCAGGCAGGCACGGGCGTGGGCAGGAGGCAATGCAATGGGGCAGGCGGAAATATGGCAGGGGCCAGGGCAATGGCACGGCAGGGCAATAGTCTTATGTGCTTGCTGCAGTAACACACTATGGGTTAGAACTCCCAATATTAACAAATACCACAATAAACAAAAATCTTTTTTTTCCCCATTATAGTTCAAGCTAATTCATTACAATCACGAGCTTGTATACAAATGTAACGAGCTGCGGAAAAAAGTCCGAATGGGTTGTGGGTGGGTGGGGGGGGGGTGCTGGGTGGGGGGGGTTTTAATTGTTTTTTTTGTTTTCTATTTTATATTTTTTTAATTTTTATTTTATTTGTTGTTTGGTTTTTGTTTATTTTTTTTGTTATTATTTTTAATTATATTTATAAACAGTAAGTACATAATCTGTGAAGACGGATTTTCTTGTAGGAAACCCAGTCAGCCGAGTTTAAGTTCCGTCTAGTTTGGCTTGATTAGTTATATCTGGTGCAATAGGGATGAAAAAGTTTAGCCTGTGCTATCAATTTTGCAGCAACAATCGATGTTATCTATTTACTGAGTCACTGTCAGTTAAGAAACATCTTAACTGTTTGTGCAGATTAATAGCATGGCAACCTTTGCACTTTTTTTTGCATAAGCCCCTAATTATTTAATGGGTAGGTAATAGTTTGTGCCAGCCATTGCAACATCAAAAGTAGTAGTAACAACAAAAACGCCACCACCTGCGTGCAGTTAGGGATTGACTACATAGCATAAGTAGCATAAGCCGATCAAATCGCTCAAAATACGCTAGCGTTTATGTTTTTCCGATTTGATCGCTCAATATGAGCAGTTTGTCTAAAGAAAGAAGATCGTTTAGCGCCGTTTTGGAAAACTATCATCCCATGTAGGCGAGCTTAATAAGCTTAACAGGCCAACAAGGAACCCCTGGTTTTCCAAAATCGAACTGTTCTGTTCCAAAAAGGAATGTGACAAATTGAAATTCCGAAAATTAGCCCATCTCTATAGCTTAATGAAAGCATTTGATTGTTGTCGATCCTTTCTAGAAAGCCAAGCATGGATGAGTTTCTTTTTCTCTATGTTCTGTTTTCTTATGGATGTGCCTCAGATTGTTTGAAAAACTAATAACTGCCAGCATTCAACTGGCTTCCTTGGCTAGTGAGGAATGATGGAGTTGTAGTTTCAAACATCTGGAGGCATACGATTTTATATCCCTGGTGTAGGACACCAATTTTTTCCAGAATATTTGTCAACTTAAAGGATACTGTGACTGTGACGGTGTTTTTTCCTTAGGGTAAAGATTCATCAAATCCCTTCCTAAACCGTATGTTAAACAGGGAGGAACAATCACAAAGAATAACATAATAAAAGTAAGTGGTTCTTTCTGTCAGCTAGAAACATTGCAAACTTATATGCGTGCTAGTTGGAAGATGTGTGGTATTCCACTGGTTTTTACAGACGGTTACTTTCTTAACATGGTCAGATTGGAGGCAATTGGCTAAATAGAAAAGCAATAGATCATTGTCCCATTAGAGAAAATATTCCGTCACACTTTCTTTCTGGTTCTCCCCTTGGCTTGTTTTTTTCTACTGTTCCTGGGTTTATTAATATGCATGGAATCCTAGTCTGGTACCCTGCTAGACAACAACAGTAAGATCTCTACTTGAGAAACGAAATCAACCCAGTGACTGGGTCAAGGGCAAACAGGAGTCAACACTTCGGAAAGCATTATTCATGCAAAAGAATCATTGTATAAGCAGATTATGACATTGAAATTAGAAAACAACTCTTTCTTCTAAAAATACATGTATTGTGCTGTGAACGGACCCTTTAATGTGATATTCAGTACAGTAATACTCGAGTGTAAGGAAATTTTTCAGCTTTAAAGTTAGCCTGAAACCTAACCTCGACTTATACTCGGGTCAAAGTCCTTATTAAAATCCAAATGCTGCAATGTGGATAGTAACAGTAGGTTGCGCTGTGTTAACCTGCAATTAAAAAGTACAGGAGCTGGTTCTGCCTTACAATCATTCCTGCTTCCTGATTCTTGGGTTGCTGGACTCACTCAGCACGGTCACTGCACATCTGGATGCCTTGTAAATTATGATGGGTCTCCTCAGCAAAAACAGATGCTAGTTTCAGTGCAAATGGACAGCTTCAAACTACACTTACTAAGGTGACATTTTTATCTATTGGGATCAGGAAGTCTTTACTATATGGGGGTCAGAGGGCCCTTTACTATATGGGGTCAGAGTTACCTTTACTATATGGGGGACCAGAGGGCACTTTACTATTATGGGGGTGCAGAGGGCCCTTTACTATATGGGGTCAGAGTTCCATTTATATATGGGGCCAGAGGGCCCTGTACAATATGGGGGGCGGGGAGGTCAGGAGAATTGTAAATGATGGTAAGCTTATTAAAAGTTTACTGAACTTGCCACTCAATCGTTTAAAAAACTGAAACTCCAGCAACAAAGCATGCTGGGAGTTGTAGTTTCCACCTGGAGTGCCAAAGAATTGGGGTTATGTAGGGATTTGGCTATTATGTATGGGATTCATGTAATGATTCGGCTGTCCATTGAAAGGGAACAATTCTACCATCGGCTACTACACGAGTCAATCCAGTTTTGACAAATTTTTTTCAGGTTAAAATAGGGTCCTCGACTTATACTTGGATTCGACTTATACTCAAGTATATAGGGTACTTTAATAAAATCAAGAAGGCAAATAATAATGGATGTGCAAAATGTTGGCTAACCTAGCTTGTGAAGGTTCTCATTCATCCAGGTCATGTATATCTGTTGTAATTTTCAATTAGATCAACTGGACTTGAAGTTAGCTTGAAGAATTTGGCTAGGCATCAGACTGGCTTTCTCAATCAGAAAGAGTTGTACAAGAATCTGTGGCAATTAGGTACCCTGGGAACCCAAATTATAGCATATCACAGCCAAGTCTTAAGGGTGTGATTGGAAGTGCTTAAAAGCGGTTTATGGGAACGCCCAGAGTATAAGGTGTCAAAACAGCATTGTACTGGCAGACAGTTGGTGTCGAACCCCCCCAACCTCGATTTAGGCGTAAGGGCATAGCCAACCCAGCACTGTTCAGAATGTGGATGCACCTGGGTTAAAAAATCCACCAGAGGTAGTACAAGCTTTCAATAACATTAATGCGGGGTAGACCAAACCTTCAATATTACAAGGGAAGAGGTACAAAACAAAACTGCTTTTCTTGGATGCTTGAAGAAGTTAGAAATGGCAAAACTGGAAGTAGAGGTTTTACCAGAAAACCAAAACACACAGAAGTATTGATGTTTGACTCACCCCCCTTTTAGATCACAAGCTGGGTGTCATCAGAACCCTGCAACACAGAGCTGAGAACATCCCCATAGCACAGAGGCGAAGGCTAAAGAAATAAAAACATCTCAGAGGAAGCCCTTAAAAATGTGGATATCCAGACTGGGGTCTTTGTCAAAAGAAGAGTAGAAGGATAGAAAGGAACACGAATACCAACAGTTGAATGGGAAAAAAAAAAGCAAGACAGAGAAAGAAACAGGGTCATCCCATAGCTAGCAGGTGTCTCAGAGAAAATTAAGGAGAATTTTCAAAAAAAAAACACCGGTATCCCTGTATGCTTTTTAAAACCGAAACAAACACAATGAGACAGCCAATGGTTTATCCGAAAGACCAATACCGAAACACAAGAAAGCGACATCATATATGCAGTACAGAGCAGTGAAGAATGCTAGTTGTAGGGGGGAGACCAAAACATCAACTTGATCGTATGGCCCAGCACAGAAGAGCCAATTCCTGGGTCAGGATAAAGCTGTTGTACCTGCATCTTAGGTAAAGGACATACCTTTGGAAGATGTAAGGGTAACATATTGGCCAAAGCAACTGACTGGTTCAAGCGAGGTGTTAAGAGGCCATTTTGTAAAAATAAAGAAACAAAGCCTCTAAATAGAGGTGGGGGGGGTTCGACCAACTGTCTGCCATGTACATGCTGTTTTAACACCTTACTCTGGGCGTTCCTATAACACCTCTTAGCCACTATCTACTCCACAGACATAAACACCTGGCTGGATTGCTAATTGGATTTTCCAGGGTACATTATTGCACCACCAGATTCTTGTACAGTATTCTGAATTGAGAGATCAGTCGGATGACTAGCGAAACGGTCTCTTCAAGAAAACTAAAACTTAAAGTCCAGTTGATCTATGAAATACAAACAGATATGTTGGCATAACAGTTTAACAATTTATAGAATAAAATAACTGACGTATGAAATCTGTTTAATGACTAACAAATAGGTAGTCAGTGGTCTCAAGACACCTGTTGTTCTAAGTTGGACTCTTAAAGTACTGATATTTTAGATATTTTAGCACTGTACAGTGTTGATCTTATTTAAATTAGTGTAGTGTAAAAGTTGCAATTATATTGACTGTGTTGATTATTTCTATAAATAAATACAGTCAGGGTTATCCAATAAAGTTCTTATCGTTTTAAAATGGTGCTAATTCTGCCCCAAACCAATCAGATGTAAGCTTTCAAATGTTAAAGTAAGATATGATGGTTGGGCAACATTTAGCATCATTGTAAACGATAAGAACTTTTATGAATCTCCTGTTAAAAATAAAAAAGTAGCCGTTTTTGAAGATCTATAGTAGACGATTTCAAAAAATCAAAAGTAGTCAACTTTTGATTTTCAGAAATTGTCTTTTCGAAAATAGAGATTTTCGAAAAACGAGAAGTAGCCAATTTTCAAAAAATAAATCAGAAAATCGAAAGTAGACGATTTTCAAAATCAAAACTCGAACTTCAAAATGGGTCTGAAAATTCGAAAACTAAACAAAACTCAACCTTTTTGAACATCTCTACTATATACTCAATAAAAATGTAAGTTAGTAGGTTGAAAAATATTACCAGGGCAATGCACCGAGAGCCACTTTCGGCAAACCCGCTTTTGCAAAACAGCCCGCAATGTTAAGTCAAAGCGGCTCTCGGTTGCATCGTAACTGACATATTCTATTTCACCACTTTTAATGACAGATATTAGCTGATGCAAATAGAATCCGCTTTTGGCATATAACATCGCTTGCGGTGGCTGTATGGTAACTTTTGATTAGCATGCAGCCGCTGAAATGAAGGAGTTTAAGTCCCACTAACCGGATATATAAACTGGTAAGCCGTGACATTTAACCTAGAACATGCGCAGGGTGCCCATTGGGCATTGCCCGGTGCACTAATAAATCTGAGGCCACTCTCGCTCTTTGAAGTCACACCAGTGTGCCCACCCCTGAGAAAACCCTGTGAAAATAGATGCTCTTTGACATTGCTTTATTCTACAGGATTGTCACCTTTACAGAGTTTGCCGTTTGTCCCACACACAATGCACATGCATAGGGGATTTCTTAGCCCATTCCTCTGAAATCAAGATTAATCTGTCAGATGTTGAAACTTGCTGCATTCCACATGATTCCTTTGCTGATTTTAGAGATGAGCTTTACAGTTAACTTCTAGTTCCTAATCTAAAACAATTTAGACCCCTATTTTGTTTTAGTTCTCCTGGTGTATTATTTAATTACAGAAAGAATTAAACAAGGCTATGTACAATATAGTGTTATCTAACAAAGTCATAGTTTAAAATGATGTATAATTCATCTGCCAGAACTGTAGACAAAAATTTTCAAAATACCAAAAATGTAATTTAGAGCAACTGAGCTTCGTTGGTATCACATTTATTTAAATACAAAAAAGACAAAGCGACCGCACAGCCGGTGAAAACGTCTGTGGCGGGGGAGAGAGGAGAGCGAGTGTCTTTTGCGATACTTGGGCAGCCGTTTTCAAGCAAGGGGTAATGTCACGCAACATTGTGAATCAGTTACAATGACTCTAACCCTGAGTTCCATTGTCGCGGTGACGTTAAATGCCTTTAAAAAACTGTTGATTGGCTGCTCTC
This sequence comes from Hymenochirus boettgeri, assembly GCA_019447015.1. Taxonomy (NCBI): domain Eukaryota; kingdom Metazoa; phylum Chordata; class Amphibia; order Anura; family Pipidae; genus Hymenochirus; species Hymenochirus boettgeri. The sequence continues at coordinate 11,384 of JAACNH010003424.1, forward strand.
TTTTAAGGAATCTTCAAATTATATCTTAATAATTAGATCATGGGATTGAATCTGGCAGTGGTTGTAGATATTAAATAGATTTGACAATTGATACACATCAGCTCTATAAAGCAATCAATAGCATTTGATTGTTATCGTTACTTATATTGGTACAGGCTAGGAAAAGGGTGGGAATAACAAGCTGTCCAAGGCTTGGTTTGTGCACTAATAATATATTCGGACTAACACCAAGACAGAAAACATATAATGCCTGTATGAAATTGACCGGAGGGTTCAAATAAAACTGGAGGGTCGGATTGATAAACATAGCAGATCAGCTAGAATAGCTCCTTTCTCAACCGAACTTGCTATCAATGCTTTGATCCCTCCTTGATTTGCTGAGAGCAAATCTGCTCTTGTAATGTCTACATCCTCTCCTTTATAAAGATGGATAGAAGATTTCTAGCCCATCGCTATAGGTGTGGATTATTGACCAAATTTATTATACAACAATTCTTTTAAGCACCTTTGAAACATCCTTTTCTTTGGTCTCTTTGTGAAAATCTGGTACCATGTGTGCTTTTCATTCAATGTCGCTGGTTTGTTATCTGTCACAGAGCTGTTATTGGCACAACTGAGGTATCTAGAACACTGAAAAGTGTATACAAACACATCTTTATATCACATAAAGAAACGGAGAATACACTACTGCTTGTGCTAATGATCCCGTGCTTTGTGTAAATAATCGTGGCAAAACCCTTCTTTAACTAGTTGAGTGGTAGAAAATAAACACAGGCAGGACATTGTCATAGCCATGGAAAAGTACAATAAACAAACTTGCATGAGAAATACTTCTAATAGTGTTGTTGTTCAAGTTCACTTTCCCTACGATACCAGAAAATCACATGTGAGTCCTTTTTAAACCACGACATTGTTTTCTTAGGATTCAACATTGAAATGAAAAGGTTAAGAGCAGTGAGTCTGATTTACCCACCATGGGCTGTGCTGAAAAATGGGGGTAAACTAGTTGTAACCAATATGAATCGGTTAGTGTACTGGCTGCCCCAGTTCACAAAAGACTTAGGACTAAGTTAAGACTTTATATTTATTTAATAAAGGATTGCACAACTTTTTCAAATTAAGAGCCTGATCAGCGCGGGGTTAAAATCTTGGAGTACAAGTGCAAACCAGATATTCCACAATTGCTGGCGCTGCTATGTATAAGAGTTTTCTTTTATGAACCATAAGAAGTTCATAAAAGTTCTGGGCAAATAAGCAGCATTTTTAAACAATAAGAACTTTTATTGAATAACCCTGATAACCCGCATTAGTCCAATGACATCGCGTTGCGGCTCTGCGAAGCGGACAGTATTTGCTTGGCAAGTGATTTGGCCAATATCCGTGGGGACAGAGCTTAAAATGGAGGAGACAGAAGGAGGAAACAGAACCTTTCAATGGAAAACGTAGGGTATAGGAAGGGGCTAAAAAAAAACACTTTACATTAAAGCTTAAGCTACTCTAGTAATAGTAAGTAGATCTACAGTGTACATATCCTTTAAAAGAGAATCAAATCTAAAATATAACTATATCTGTTGTATTCAGTTACATCAACTGGACTTAAAGTTTAGTCTTAAGTTGTTCGTAGTCATCCGACTGGTCTCTCAATTAAGAAGACTTGTACAAGATCTGTGGCAATATGTACCTATCAGAATCTGTGCAATAATATCTAGAACATACAAGAGCAACGTTAGGGACCTTGAATGCAAGGTTAATTGCATTGTGGCTAAAAGGTATTATCGAAAAATGCTTAGGTGTAAGGCATTAAAACAGCATTGTACATGGCAGACAGTGGTGTCGACCCCCCTCTATTCAGGCTTGGTTTCTTTCTTTTACATAAAGGCCTCCTTAACATCTCTCTTGAACCAATCTGTTCATTTGCGAAGATGTGACATTACAATTTTTAAAGGCATGACCTTGAAAAATTGTAATGTCAACATCTTGGCAAAGGAAAGGATTGGGTTCAAGAGAGGTGTTAAGGAGGCCATTTAGTAAAATAAAGAAACCAAGCCTGAGTAGAGGTGGGGGGGATTTAATACCAACTGTTGCCATTTACAATGCTGACGTGTCTCAAAATGTGCATAGTTGCACATTTCAGTGAATCTCTAGCTCACTCCTCTACCTCCTAGCCAGTAGTTGTGAGGTAACTTTGGATGGACCTGCCATGATCTCTCTGTATAGAAGCAGGAAAGAGGGCTGCGGATCCAGATGACTCACTGCAGATTTCAGAGGTGTAAAATTTCCTTATGATATCTAATAATCTTAGGTACTGGTGTTAGCTTCCTTGAATAGTGACCTACAGGTGTGACTCTCCTCCCACTTTGAAAGCTCTTTGTGACACTAAGCTTAAGGCTTTAACTTATATAATTACTGGAACCAAGCTACACAGCTTATTCCTAACCCTGAATTTATATTCCATAAATTGTTTTACAAAAAAAACTAAAACATTGTAATGGATTAACAATTAACTTTATGTTGGGTATGACATTAGTGAACAATTACAGTGCAATAGCATTGCAGGTTCAGTGGGTCCTTGATGTATTGTGTCCTTTTTTTTCATTCTTCCTTTCGTTACGACGGGTAATTATAATAAGCAAAATCCATCAAGATAATAAAGAAATAAGATAATATCTTAGTGTGAAAGACGGTTTAAATTAGTTTAGGAAAACAATAAATCTTTCCTGCGACAAAAGCAATTCCTCATTTTAGTTCTAATTCCTAAACTAACAGAAATAATAGTAGAATTGTTTTTTTCTTTGTGTCAGAAAAATCTTGTGTAGGAAATGGGCAAGCGAGTCGATGGTGTATAAGTGTTGGACTTTAGGGCATGTCACAAGCACAGGTTTCAACAGGTTGAAAATAATATGTTGATTATTCAGTTACCAATAAATGAATTTAACAAACAGGGTGATTCTGTTGCCACAAAGCAGTCTTGTGTCCTGATAACTGATATTAATTAAGGTGAGCATGACCTAAAAACCTGTTGTATATGTGGGTTTTGCCAAATGTACCCACGCAATCATCCAACTGTATTACTATTTCTTTGATTTTTTTTTTATGTTGTCAGATTATAGTCCATAAACTGCGTTGTGAAAGTTATGTACATCCTGCATTTTATGTATCCTTATGGAGGTTTGTTAATATAATTCAAGCAGCTTCCTGTAACTTTAAACTCTTCTCTATGCCACGAGCTTAGAGCATGTCAATGTGCATCCCCCAGTAAGAGAGAGAGGGTCCTATTAGGGGTCGTAAACAGAAAGTCAGTATTTTAGAAGCATTTATTTATACACAGACAAAATTTGAATGGGCAGGTAAAGGGTATGTATGTTGGCAAATTTTGTTTTGTGAAATTGGCCATTAGTAGAAAACTATAATTCATCCCTAACATATCCTATAACTATCACTGTATCATTTTTTTGTTGATCTGCCTCCTATTCTTTAGATATCCAATTCTGAAGCATCTTACATTTCAGCATTTCTTATGCAGTTTTACTGTAGCTGAATGGGTTTGACAGTTGGTGTGCTGTATGCGTATGCCAGTATTGACAGTTGGTATGGTGGGAAAATAGTAAGGTCATGGCAGAGCTGGGACAAAAAAGTATTGTATTGAAGGCATGCAGACAAACACACACTCAGAGTAAGTGCTACTTACCAATTTATTTATAGATTAAGATGACGCAAAGTAATTTTTTCAGGTAACATACACTTAAAACACAGTTTACATGGTTAAAACACAGTTTCTTTCCTTAAAGTATATGTATTTGCACTGAAATCATAATGCAATAAGAGCATGGTAGTTTTAAAAATTGGAAGAAGGGACTTTGTGCTATGGAACCTTCCCCAGTAATTTTAGTAGTGCTCTGCTCTTTGACTTGTTATGATCTTCAATGACTGCAAGAGTACCTTAAATGAAAGCAATAGGTTCCGAGGAAGAAATAAGTTGATATCACAAATGTGCCAGAATGGTCTTGTGCAGATGTATATCCTCCATAATAGTGCAAGGTCTGCAAGTTCTAAACTTTAAAAGTTATCTAATATAGGAAATGCATTAATCATACCATCCGTTTAAAGGGGTCTATACTCACTCAAACTAATTTACATTATTCTGAAACTAAATGGTGGTACTAACATGTTTATCTGTGCTTTCTTTGTTATTAATTATTAATATATATGAGTGCTCCTAATGCCCAACCCTCCTTACTCGCTTCCTTCTTGTAGTGTCGCAGACACTACTGCAAAGTATGCACAGCCCACAATAGACACTGCTCTGCTTACAGGACCCCCCCCCCCTCTCCCTTCCCTTCTTCCTTCTTTTCTTTGCTGATTTTCTTAATTTGCAGAGAAGTGTGGTGGCACGGAAGCCAAAAAATCCCAGTAAGAGGTCAGGGGTAGGGAACATATCATAAATTCTGCTTCTGAGTGCTTCCGTAAATGCTGTGATTTCAAATAATAATTATCAGAATCATATAGCTCAATTAAAATTTTAAGTTTGGAGTAAATGGGATCTACATAAAGCTCTATATCAAGGTTAACATTTTTGAAAATTTGATTTGTTAGATTAAAGCAAGAGTTCTCGTTGTTTGCAGTTAAAGGCAAAAGAGATTAAATCAATACAATCAGTATGGAAAGGTATGCACAAGATATAAAACCAAAAACACAATAGGATTTCCCATATACCTATATTTTCTTAAGAGATTTACAGCAAATTTCCTACTCAATAAAATGGAGATGTTTAATCTCTTGTTAAGGCTCAAAGTACTGAATTCTGAGTCCGGGCTGAGTATAGTAAGAATTAAAGTAACGCGAACTTCAGTATTCCAGTACGAGCTGATCATCTAAGCATGGATCTGAATGGAAGTCTTGCTAAAAGGAACAATTACTGTTGGTAGAAAAGAAAGTTATGAAAAGGTTCCAAGTCACCACTGCTTTTAATGACTGGAAATGGTTCTTTTGTGTCAGAAAAGAGGGAAGACATGTCTCCTGGAAGTGGAGTTAAAGTATAAGAGATGATTATAAGGTATAAAACAGATATAATGGTGAGGCCGTAGCTCATAGCATTCAGTATGCAGCATTATTCTTCTCAACTTTTTCCACCTATGTGACAATTGTCATATTTTTACATTTTAGAATGCAGCCCCCCCCAGGTGTAAATAACACAATGAGCTCTCCAAAGAGCCCTGCCATATTCCCAGAGAGTTCTCTCAATGAAACAGGATAAAAATATTCTGCAACAGCAATCTGTTCTGATCATTTATATATATATTTTATATGATCATTGCAATTCAGTTTTCAATTCAGTCAGTTTAAGGTTACATAGCGAGCAAGCTCTTGGGGAAAATTACAGATTCTTTTCTTTATTACAGTTGTGTATTGCCATTTTAACCATATAGAGAAACTATATGTGTTCCTGGATGCGTAGCTAAAGGGGTGCAGGGGATGCGACCGCACCAGGGCCCTTGGCCAAGAAGGGGCCCCTTCCAAAATACCAGTCTGTGTGCCAACTGTTTTACCAGTGGTCTGCCACAAGCATTTTACCATTGTTAGTGTGCCAAGAATTAACCAGTGATGGCTGTGTGCAGTGCCAGATCCCAACCAGTTTATCAGTGTCTGCATGCCAAGCCAGTCTTTGTGCCAACTATTTTACCAGTGGTTTCCACAAAAGCATTTTGCCACTCTCTCTGTGTGCCAAGCATTTTACTGGCGTCAGCTGGTTAGTTATTTTAGAAGGTTTAAGGGTAAGTTTAGAAATACTGTAAATCTGGGGAATAGTTTTGCTAGTGTGATAAGTGTTTGTCTGTTTTAAAATGAGCGCCTTTAAAAAAAATGGTAATGATGAATTTGGATGTTTTTTTATGGAAATGATTATTTGGTTTGCGGTGCCGAGTTGTGTTGCGGCAGTGTTGGGGGGCTCTGGCAAATTTTGCATTAGGGTCCATAAGTCTGTAGACGCCACTGTGGTTCTATTATAAAAGAGAGGATGAGATGATGGAAAACATCAGAGTAATTTCATTGCAGAAGGAATCCGATCTGTTCGTTTTTAGTAACCAGCAGGGGCACCTGGGCTGCAATTTGAGCCACCTAGGAGTCTGCCAGCAAAACCAATGGTGGGTTGAAAGAAAGTTTCATTTATCAGCGATGTAAAAAAATCTTCTAAGGGACAGTTACAGGAAGGTGCATGGGACCTAAATCTTTATGGAGGAGTTTACTCTCAAGGAACATCCATCTGTTTGTAACTATAGTGTCCTCACCAGATGTTTACACAAGTAATATGCTGCCTTAGTGACAAATCTCTACAAGGGCTGCTTAGAAGTCAGCATTGATTCCCCATTGGACATATTCTATCCATCTTGCATCACTGACTGCTGAATGACAGGAACACCAGCACAGTTGTGGGGATTGATGATGTGAAAAGGTTTTCAAAAACTCAGATTGGTCAACAGAGTTCACGTGACAATATGTCCTTCACTGGATTAAGGTGAACTTCATCATGCAAGTTCTGCTGCTTTCTTCCAGTCTCTTGATATTCTTTATTAGTCACCAATGATGGGGATTTTTAATGTAAAGGGAACAAAGTTATTATACAGGGCACTAGAGGGCAAAGCATCAAAAGAAATATCATCCAAATCCTGCCTGTGGCTTCACATTTAGCTCACGGAATGCTGTTAATTCCAGTTTAGAAGGTATAGAATTTCCTTTAGGGGTACCATGGTTAGACTACATCTCTCCATGGAAACTACGTCTCTCTGTTCCTTAATGGCACCATCAAAAGAATTATTTTCTCATTTACTTCTCCTCTATCTACAGTATATTGCTATACTAAGAGCCAAACTGCCCTGCAAGCCTGTGATCTATTTTTCTAATTTCTTTATCTCAAATGTTAAAGGGACAGAGCGAGGTGGAGATTTAGGGGCATATTTCTAATTGTTGTTAACTTTTCTCTGTCGTTATCACCACAAAAAACATTTCACTTATTTGCTGCGATAACTCTCGATTGTAATTAAATAATGGCTGTAGTGTTTTCTTGCTTTATGTTCGCCCATTTAAAATCGTCAAGTCTGAGGTGGCGAAAACGCTTTAAGGACAACTCCACCCCATAATATTTTAGAATATATTAATGTATGCTAATTTGTCCTTGAATTCATTACTTTATTGCCTGCGATGCTTCTGGGGGGGAAACTGAGCAAATTGAACTGGTACATTGGCGTCGCTGATGTAAAACATTCAGGGAATGGTAGGTTAACCTACCTTTTGAAGTGCCCTGAATCTCCAGGCAGGGCGATGAGTCATAACGCGGTCACACATGGCAAAAAATATTTTTTTACTGGAGCCCTGACAGTGTGGGTTGGAGGGAATTTTTTTGTGCTTTTTGAGCTTTCTGTGGTGAATTTCAGTTGTGTAGATTAGCACTTGTTGTTATCTCCCTGTATTCACACATTATGACACCCAACAGTCCTTTTAAGGACTAAACTGTATCCAGGGATACTTTCCGATTGCCGTTTGGAGTCAGGAAGGATTTTTTGCCTTCCTCTGGATCAACTGTTAGGTAGGGTTAAAAAAAAAAAAAAAAAAAGTGAATAGGTTGGACTTGATGGACGTCTGTCATTATTCAACCTTAATTACTATGTTACTATGTAAACTATCTAACCTAAAAGTCCTTTTTGTGTTAGACCTTTTAGAGGGCTTGGTGTCGTGTTTTGTGTCTGTCTTTCTGTATCTGTAACAGTCTGTAGATGTCAGTGCCTTTTAGCAGCAATCAGCAGTTTTGCCATCTGATTTGCTCTCTATGTGGCTGGCAGTTGTTTTGGTGTCATATTGGGCCTTGGGTGTTTTTTGTGTGTGTGTGTGTGTGGGTGTGTCTACTGTATGTATATGTATGTATGTATAGGGAAATGCCTGGCAGGGCAAGAGTGAGAGGAAGGAGTAGGGGTGATCTGCCAATGGATGGAAAGCGAGAGGTGAGGCTCATGCTCATGAAAGGGAGAGCCGCTGTCAGAGTCCCACCAGGGCCCTTTGCAGGAGTGCATCAGTACGTGGGGCCTCAATGCAGAGGCATTATTAATGCATGGGGTGCACTGCGCAAAGTCCAAGGCCCCTGGTTATATGGTGCAGGGGTCTCTTTCCTCATCTAGCATGGTTCAAGAACTTATCATGTACACAATTATTTATTTATATTTGTTGTACCACTTGTATGATGTTTCTTATTATAATATTGTACTGCACTGCATCCCTAGGTGGCGCTATATAAATAACCCTATAACATACATCACTTACGACCGCCACTGAATTTTTACATTCTACTCTTTGGCAAAAGGGCCACACACCAGGGAGATTCAATAAATGTTCTTATCATTTAAAATGGTGCTTATTTTGCCCAACTAATCAGAACTTATGTAACATTTGAAAGCTAACGTCTGATTGGTTGGGGCAAATTAGCACCATTTTAAACAATAAGAACTTTTATTGAATAACCCCCACAGTATTTAATATAATATGTTGACTACTGTAGACTACAGCTTCAATATGTAAGATTTTGTATTGCTTTGCACATTTCATTAAAATGTTTAGTAATGCAGAATGTTACGTGGATATTTAAACAGAGCGTCTTGCTCCGCACAAAAACTCTGTATGTGTAGTAAGATAAAGTTCTTTTAATAACAAGTCTAGACTCATACAAGGATTTGTAGTGAAATCTGCATTGCCGGTTACACAAACAGCTGTTCTTTTTATTTTTATTGTATAAAATGTCAAATACAGAAAATAGAAAAACTGAAATGAGGAAAATAAATCATGATCGTAGTAATGTGAATATTCTACTGCAGCATGGTCAAGAGATTTAATTGGCTCTACGGTATAGATTACACTTGTATCCTAACCTACAGTATCAACCGGACTTCCTCGTTCACCTAAATTTTGGTTCCCCTGCTGCCAAAACTTATAAGACAATTGATAGATTTGATGCTCGATTACTGAATATCAAATATATATTGAATATATCAAATGTTTAAAAAGCCTGACGTTTTCCCTTGGGGTGTCCTAGTGAAATTCTGTCGTGGCCCGTTCCTTTGCTATTGATATCCAACCACAAGATGATCAGGAAGGTAGTGTCCTAATGTTTGGGGAAATCGGGAAGTAAGATTATAGTGTATGGCTAGAATACTCATTAGCAGAGCTTGATCGTAGTCCCATAATGAGACAGACCATTAATTTAACTTGGAGTTCCGTGTCTGGCAGCAGCACAGTGTTTTTTTTTGGTCACAATTACTATTCATCAGGAAGGCAAAAGTTAGCAGAGTGGCCCGCTTTAATTAGGCCAGGCTTCTGGTAAATCACAGTGGTTTGGCATGGCAGTTTCAATTCAATGGATTTGGTCAGAAAATGTTTTTTAACAAAATTTTAAGTATTTGGTTGAAATGGTTTAAATAAACGTCTGAGACTTCTCCCAATTGGATGTGTTCTATCCTCAGCTGAAATGGCGTGGACCTGGCCGGACCAGAAAAACAGAGCTACCAATGCTGATTGGCTTGCAGAGTGCAGAAGCTGTGTTGTTTTCTGGCATGTCAATCCCATTTAACACCTGGGTTTACTCATGTGCTATGGCTGCTTCACAATGTTTCGGGATTGATGGCCATACGAGCAGGTGTCCGTGAGGAGAGGTGGGATACCTGAGACCAGGTCTGTCAGGTCTATCCTGGTACGGGGATGAATACTAAAAGTGGTTTATGGAAGAGGGCAAGTTTGATATCACTGAGCTAGTGGATCATTAGCTACCTGGCTATGGACAGGAACAGCAGGAAGGCACGGCTACACATCCCTTTCCTGCATGTCTCAGAGGTCAGGGTCTCTATTGTATAGGCCAGTAGTCTCTTTTTTTTGACCATGGCACACTTTTTTAATGTAATAATAAGATTCACTACAATGACTGCACTAAAATTTCTATCATAATAATATTGTGTTAGATTAAAAAAAAGTTGTACTAGTGAAATATTTCCGCTACCAAAATCTGGCACTCTGAAGTCACAACGGTGTGTCCTGGAACCACGGCGGCGTACTTTTATTGGTAAATTCTGCCCATGGTATGAAAAATAATACTCCAGTCAACCCTGACTTTGCTATGCATTCACAGTTAATCTGGCCCTACACTGTTTAAACATAAAAGCCAATTCAATGTATGAAAAGAGCAAAACTGAATCGGTTTAATGTCTAACACCCACAACCACTCTGCGCTGTTCCCTATTAGAGATGGCCAAAAACTACATAGTTTTGTTGCGTTTCCGGATTCCGGATCTCGGGAAATTCCCGAAGATCCGAAAAATGGAATGAATTTTCGAAGATTTTCAAATGTAAGGAGCTGTTTCGATAATTTCAAAAAATATCTTTGAACGTTGAAAGTTCTCATTCACGTCGGGGCTATTTTCGAAAAATTATGAAAAATAGCCTTGACCGTTCGTTTTTCGAAAATGCGATCGGAAACTCGAAAGTGGCCTCCCATCGTATTTTCGAATGTTTGAAGATATTTTCAAAATAGCTCTGTACATTCAAAAATCTTTGAAAATTTGTTCCGAAGTCCAGATTCGGACGGTATTTTGCATTCCGGAAAACGAGGAGTTCCATATCGGATCCGGGTTCGTGTCGGACACTGATCCCATCTCTATTCCCTATACAGTTAATGCTTTACGGTTGGAGTTATACCTGTAATGTCATCCATAAACTTATTAACCTGGGCAGGTGTCACGGGAATGCCTGCATAAGTGTAGGATAGGGCCCCTTACCTATGATCTGTTCTGCATCTACTTACATTTGCCGCCTTCTCAGAGTCCTCCCTGCTGCACAAAAGTGCTGCCCTGAGCATAATTTTCACCTTGCTATTAGAGAAGCACTATGCGTGTAGCCGCTTAAATATTTTGTTTTTATTGGAAGAGGACAATGTAAGGGGTTTTCCTTGAAGCTAAACAGTTTGTCTGGTAGAAATGTAAATCAATTAGACATCAATCTGTTTCCTTAGAGGATAGACTCCATTATATTTTATTATTATTATTATTATTATTATTATTATTTGTGGATTTATATAGCGCCAACATCTTCGGTATCGCTTTACACATGTATACATTTACATCAGGCCTTGCCCTGAAGAGCTTACAATCTAATCACTTTATGTACCTAGACAACATCAGTATGTCTTATTGTGGGGGGAAACTGGGTGCCCGGGGGAAACCCACGCAAGCATGGGGAGAACATACAAACTCCTTGCAGAGTGTCCAAGGGTGGAATCGAACCCAGGACTTTAGTGCTGCAAGACATCAGTACTAACCACTCAGAACTATGGAGAAAATCATGACTTAGACATTCAGAAAGCACAAAATTAGAAGAATCCAAAAACATGGAAATAAAATCCATAGTACCAATTAGGTCTGAAGCACAGGGTGATTGCTGACAGTTTGCCTAAAGGTGCCCAAACAAAATGCCACACTGGTTGCAAATCCTGTCAAATTCCATTTGTATCTGATTGTAATTTTCCCAATTGGCAAATACAAAGGAACGATCCATATTACTAATACACGGGAACAATGGGATCGTGCCCCCTCTAGGGACCGACTGATGGAAAATTTTCCATCTGGAATATTGGCAATGATGCAAGTAATAGTTCTTCGACATTGTTGTCAGTCTTCATACACCTTGCCCATACTCTGAACCTGATGGAATGTTTCATATCTGTCATGTGTATTTGGCTACATTAGGGAATCTAGATATCATTGGTTCCAAAAACAATAAGCTGTGTATTGTTAGAAAGTAAGAGGAAAGCTTCCCCTTAACAGTTAGATTTCCTCTCAACCCTCACGAACCAATTATAGAGGATATAACAAACAGAATTACAAGCAAACGGTCCTGCGAGCAGCAGAGATATGTTGACAGTGTTGGTATCAGCCATACATGAACAACAACCCATTGTATCTATTAAAAATTATTGATTATTAGTTGTGTGTATTATTTCATGGAACAGACACTTCTTGGGGGTGGGGGGGTAGGGATTACATTTAAACATTTATTTACCTAAACTTTTATACCTTAAGTCAACATTATATCCGAAAAAACATCCTGGAGGATACACAGTTTTACCAAAGTACTACAGACTAGAATAGACCACAGCCATTTGTGTTCTCAGTGTAAATGATCCAACTGCCATTTTGAATTTTGGAATAATTCATCCTTCCCATTTTCATTTAGTTTTAGTTTAATATCATTCTAACCCTTTAGATAAACCTTCTATGTTATTACTTAAATCAGCTTTCCTCTTCTATGGCCTCAGATGATGCATATCTACTACAGGGGCTAAATATTGAAGAGGCTTTATCCAGAGACCTCAAGTTTTATTACCTACGATGGGTCGATGACTATCCGCCATGCTATGAGACAGCAAGTTGGATTATAATGAACAAACCCATCACATTACACGGATGCAGGTAAGTTATAAGAAATGCTTGTAAAGGGAAAACAAACCAATTAATACACTTTAAAGATTCTTTTTTTTCCGAAAGGCCCACTGCATGCAAAATCACTTTTCCTTGCTGGTACCAAAAACTCTAATTAGGAAATGTCATTGAATTCCCAGCCATCCAATTAAGAGATATAAACCAGAGTAATCCAACTTTCTCTCAGCATGATCTGTGTTTGTTTACTATTAATGAAATCCATTTTTTCCCTGTAAATAAAGAATAAGAGAAAATATTTCTTAATCTTAAGCTTGTTTTTTTAACTCGGTTGTTGTTTTTTTACTGGGCCAGTGAATAAAAAGGATAATCAGGGTTATTTAATAAAATTTCTTATAGTTTAAAATGGTGCTAATTTTACCCCAACCAATCAGATGTTAGCTTTCAAATGTTAAATAAGATCTGTTGGTTGGGGCTAAATTAGCACCATTTAACCAATAAGAACTTTTATTGAATCTCCCTGAATATTTTAAATGAGCCATATTGGAAAATACAGATTTTGCTTCATCTTAGTGGCTGGCATTTTACGGAACAGCCATGAAAAGTAACGTGTAATTGGTTAATATCAGTTGTCATCACAAAGTTATAAATTGTATGTTTGTTCATTATTTTAAAGCACCACGTGGGTAAGCAGCGCTGTACATTGTACAAGTATACAATACTAGTATACAAACAAGGGGATAAGCCATTTACAGATAGATAACATTAAATTAAATACAATTTCATACATCAGTTAAGAAAGCAGATATATAAATTATGTATAAATGGATATAAGTGCAACAAGCCTCAACACATTAGGAATGAGATCCCTGCCCGAGGAGCTTACAATCTAAATTAATGCAATTGAAGTCAATACCACGCAGTATTGGTATTTTATGCTGCAGTTTTATGCAGCAGACGTACATTACCTACATGGGTAGACAACGTTATGATAATCATCCTAAGCTTGTTTAAAACAGCATGGGGCTTTTTGGCACCCAAGGCAAGATTTTAAACAAGCCAGAAGAGGTGATGTGGATTGTGGAAATGGGCACGGCTTGCAGGAGCGGATATGGTGTGGCTGGTGAAACTGAATGGCTGACTTAACACTGGCTAATGAACTTTAGGGTGACATAACAATGGCTCATGAACTGGAGCGCTGACTAACACTGGCTGGGAATTAGGGCTGACATACAATGGCTCATGAACTGGGCGTGACTAAACACTGGCTGGTGAACTGAATGACTGACTTAACACTGGCTGATGAACTTAGGGCTGACATAACAATCGCTCGTAAACTGGAGTGCTGACTTAACAATGGCTGGTGGACTGGAGGGCAAACTGAAACAGGCTGGTGAACTGGAGTGCTGACTTAACACTGGCTGGTGAACTGGAGGGCTGGTTATAACAGTGGCTTAAGAATTGGAGGGCTGGTAAACTAGAAGCTGATTGTAACTTGGTTGGTGAACTGAAAGGCTGATAACACTGGCTGGTGAACTGGAAGGCTGCGTGAACAGTGGCTGGTGAACAAGAGGACTGAAATATATGCCAAAGAGAGACTGGTAATGCTTTTGCCAAATAGAGACTGGTAATTAGGGATGGTCGAAACTCACTATTTGTTCAGTTTTCGATTCCTGGATCTCCGGAAAATCCCGAAGATCTGAAAATCCGAAACTGAAACGAATTTTCGATAATTTTTGAATGTACGGAGCTATTTTCGCTAATTTTCTAAAATAGCCTCGAACGTTTGAAAATTCTTGAAAATACGACCGGAGACCATTTTTTAGTTTCCATCGTATTTTCAATGCTATTTTAGAAAAATATTGAAAATAGCTCCGTACATTAAAAAATTTGTTCCGAAGCCCCGAAATCGGACAATCCAATTTCGGAACCGAGGAGTTTCGTGTCAGATCCGGGTTCATGCCAGACCGGATCCCATCTCTATGGTAATATATTGTGACAAACAAAGGCCAGTGCCGCTCCTGCCATGAAGCAAAAGAAAAATATTGCTCATGGAGCGTGCCACTAGTAAATGTAAAAGGCGTGCAATAGCCTGTGTGTTTCCCCCCTCTAAACCCGCGATGTGCAAGCTAGTGCTTTGCCTGATTACTGCCCAGTATGGTAACATTGCACTCCTGCACGCAGCTCTGTAAGTCATGTACAGTCGCACAGAGGTCAAAGTGGTGTGCCGCGTGTGGAGCCCAGTGGAAGCAATCAAGTGGCGACTGTGGCGGGGAGTCCAAATCCAGAAACTGACACGCTGTGCTGTCAATATGCTGCAAAATGACACTGACCTTGGAGGAAACCTGGAGCCTGGAGGGGAGGGAGAAAAAGCATATGGGTACAGGTGTGAGTGTGTGTGTGAGTAGGAGTGTATGTGTGTGTGTGTAAAAGAATGTGTGTGTGAGAGACTGTGTGTGTGTGTGAGAGAGAGAGTGTGTGTGTGAGAGAGACTGTGTGTGTGTGTGAGAGTGTGGGTGTGTGTGTGTGTGTGTGTGTGTGTGTGATGAGTGGTGTGTGTGATGAGTGTGTGGTGAGAGAGAGACGGTGTGTGAAAGTGTGTGAGAGAGAGGTGTGGAGTTACGTGTGTGTGTGTGTGTGTGAGAGAGAGAGACTGTGTGTAGAGAGAGATGAGAGTGGTGTGGGGAGTGAGTGTGTGGTGTGTGTTGTGTGTGTGGTGTGTGTGAGAGAGAGGACTATGTGAGAGTGGTGTGTGGAGAGAGTGTGGTGTGAGAGAGTCTGTGTGTGTGTGTGTGTGTGGTGTGTGTGTGTGTGTGTGTGTGTGTGTGTGTGTGTGTGTGTGTGAGAGAGACCGTGTGTGTGTGAGAGAGAGACTGTGTGTAAGAGAGAATGTATGAGAGTGTGTGTGAGAGGTGTGTGGATGTGAGAGACTGTGTGTGAGTCTGTGTAAGAGAGACTGCGTGTGTGTGTGTGTGTGTGTGTGTGAAAGAGAGTGTGAGAGAGTGAGTGTGTGTGAAAGAGTGTGTTGTGGTGTGAGAATGTGTTGGTAGAGTGAGAGTGTGGTGGGAGAGAGTGTGTGGTGTGTGAGAGAGAGTGTTTGAGAGTGTGTGTGTGTGTAAGAGAGAGATTGTGTGTGTGAAGAGAGAGTGTTTGAGGTGTGTGGTGTGGTGGTGTGTGTGAGAGAGAGAGTGTGTGGTGAGTGAGAGAGAGATTTTGTGTGTGGAGAGAGGAGTGTGTTGTGAGTGTGTGTATGGGCAGCCAGAGGCAGAGCCCCTCCTACCATTTTGCCCCTGGCACCGGAACAGTGTGGACTAGGACAATCAGAGCGCAGACATCATGATTCCTGATGTAATTGGGGCGAGTCCCGTCACTGCCACTCTTTCCTGTTTGAAATTGCTGCGGAAAAGACAGCGCAGCGATGCCAGCACAGGATTTTTTTTGAAAAAGCTGCCGTCTTTTAAATTTGCCTACCAGGAGGAGCATGGGGAAATATTGTGTGAGTAATTATTGTGATTGTTGAAAGTGCATTTTGGGGGGGCTACCTACCTTCATGTGTGCTGGGGTTCACCTACCTACCTGGGGGCTGGAGCCTGCCTACTTATTTTGGGGCTGGGGGGGCTGGCTACCTTCTTGTGTGCTGGGGCCTACCTACGTACTTGGGGGCTGGCTAACTACCTACTTGGGGGCTGGCTAGATACCTACCTACCTATGTGTGGGGCATACCAACCTACTTGTGTACTGGGGCCTGCCTATCTACCAACTTAACCACTTTTGTTCCTGGGACAACCAACCTGCTTGTGTGCTTTGATGCCCTCTTGCTGAAAAGACAAGACGGCACCAGATAATCCATGTTCAAGGTTGAAAGACTTGACCAAAAAGATAACTAAATGACTTGAATTTGAACTAATACAAATATGATGGGGACACAGTATTTACCAGATTGCTCTACCAAACATATTTTGCTGCAAATATTTTTAAAATATTTCACTTTGACTAAAGATGTGTGGATATGGTTAAAAGAATTTCATATGGTTAGGCTAGCTTTAGCTAGTTTGTAAGGTTAGACTAGTTAGCTTAGTTAGGGCCCTTCTGAAGACGCGTTGGCGCCAACATATTTCAGATAAAGTATGTTTTTAGTGTTTATAACAATGGAGAACTGTATAAATAAATGTTTCCAAATACAAAATTAGCAAAAGTGTTGCCACACCCATCAAAGAAGCCCCGCCACACAAACCACGCCCAATTATCAACTCAAAAGTTGCTTCAGGTGCCAAAAACCTTAAGGACACCCTGACAAAGACTAGTAAATATGAACCAGAGAGAATGTTACTGGTAGTGTATAGTGTATAATGTTACTGGTGTAGTGTTATAGTACCCTGTATATGACTCCCAGCACCTGCACGGATAAATTACGGACCTTTAACTGAATTTTGGTTGCTTTATTACCTAGAAATAATATAATCCTATATTTTCTTTTTATTGTTGTGAATTTGTGCCTTAGGTGTGCAGCTATAATGTTGATGTTCATAAAATGAAATGGTTTGCATCCCATCAATGGAATATCCGTCTGTCTCCGTAACTGACGGTATAAATAATAGGTTACCGGCAGCAATTTTGAACAATAGCGCATGTCTAAATGACAAAGTGTAAAATGGTGCTAAAAACCTCATTTGTCTTTTCTTGCTCATTAATGGAATGGTATTTTATTTTGTATTTTAACATTCTGAAGAAGGTATAACCAGGATTTTTAAAGGGATTTTTAAAGGGATTTTTTCTAGATTTGGCTCTAATTTGGTCACAACTAGAGATGAATCGTGGGACAGACCTGAGTTTTAACAGTCAGAATTGTAATTCAGCATTTAAGCGATGACATTTTCTTGTCTAAATGCAGTTTCATTGCTTGGATTTAATTGCCAAACCTGGTAGTTTCGGGTTGAAATGATGGTACTAAAAGTGTGGGGTACACCTGGTAATGAAATGGATGGGTACTCCCCGGTGCTGAAATTGTGTGGGTACTCCCGTACTGAAATGGGTGTGTCTCCGTACTGAATGGAGGGTACTCCCGGTACTGAAATGGATGGGTACTCCCGGTAACTGAAATGGGTGGGTACTCCTGGTACTGAAATGGATAGGTACTCCAGTACTGAAATGGGTAGGTACTCCTGGTACTAAAATAGATGGGTACTCCTGGTACTGAAATGGATGGGTACTCCCTCTCCTGTACTGTTCAGTACCAGGAGTACCCATCCATTTCAGTACCAGGAGTACCCATCCATTTCAGTACCAGGAGTACC
>JAACNH010003425.1:0-29123 GCA_019447015.1 Hymenochirus boettgeri
TTGCTGCGAGTCCTTTGCAGGTGATGGTGGTTACACTTGCTGCGAGTTCTTTGCAGGTGGTGGTGGTTACACTTGGTGCGAGTCCTTTGCAGGTGGTTGTGGTTACATTTGCTGTGAGTCCGTTCCAAAAGTTATTATGTTTACAAACACATCTGTAGGGTGAACATTTTCCTTTTTCCTTGGCATCTATTTGGCCATTTTGTAGGACACTGTCCCTCTTGAGCCGTGTGCAAATCAGCGCACACAGAACCGGGTATTTAAAATAGAGAGCACACACTCAAAATCTGCAGGAGCTATGCATTTTCTCACATTTTACTGGAGAATGCTGGGAGTTGTAGTTTTCAAACGCCTGAAGTTCCACAAGTTTGACATCCCAGTTATACAATGTATTTCAATAAATTTTTTCAATCCTTCCTTTGCATAGTATGTGTGTTTGTTTTATGCACATTGTGTCTTTTATGTATATTGCCTATTGTGTTAATAGTAAACTGCCCCATTTAATATATTTCAAATGGAGATCTGCTACATAGCAAGCTCTGGTGATAAGCACATACTGGCAAAATATATTAAGGTTTCTGAAACATCTTTAAAGTAGTTCTGATCTTTTGTTCCATTTAGAAACGTCACACGTATCACGGAACAATCTCTACTTGCAAACCTGCAATGAAAGGTGTGAATTCCATTAGAGAGGGCCACCGTGTCATATTCGCAAAGCAGGTTAGCTTTACAGATACACATAGAATACATCTATTCAATCCGCTTATTGCCTAACTGTTGTTGTATACAGTATGTTTATATGTATGTTTTTTATATATATCACTACATACCACACAGAGCTTTGATTGAATCCATTCACAGCAGGCCTTGTCCCAAAGAGCTTACAATCTAATGACTTTATCTCACACATTCAACCTATTAATATGTCTTTATGATGATGGGGAGAACACAGGGAGAACATATGCTTTGTTTTCTTTTGTATATGTTTAAAGGGACTGTAAACTGCTGCTATAGAATATTTAAACTACCTTCCTGATCGATCTATAATTTGCAGTGATTATTCTCACCTTCCTGTGAATAATAAAACCCAGGGAAAGGTTTACCTTACCTGCCGGCACTCCACTCATGGCTGATTGGCTTGCTATCCCAATTTGTTTGCTATAGACACAGATGTGCAAAATACAAGAATAGGCTGGGACAGAGCAGCATCTGCTGTTAGGAGCCACAAGTGGATCACCTGCAGGTAAGTTTAACCCTGCAGCCCTTGTATTCTATTATTCACAGCGAGGTGGGAATAAGCGATCCTAACCCCCTATGAATTATTGAGCCAGCAGGAACATAGTTAAAATTTTTATATTGCCAGTTTATAGTCCCTTTAAATCTTGATATATTTCTAGAAGATTCTTCTTCTCAAACCACAGTACATAAATTCTGGCCTTTTTTTTCCCGCACATGTGTGTGCAGGTCCACATAATGTTATTTGCACAAGCTCACAGCTTAGAGGGAACATTGGACTGCTGAATATTAATATTCATGACTATTACTAAATAATTAATTTAATTAGTCACTGTGTTACAGGGAGATGCAATAAAAGTTCTTATCATTTAAAATGGTTCTAATTTTGTCCCAACCAATCAGGTCTTATTTAACATTTGAAAGTTAACATTTGATTGGTTGGGGCAGAATTGGCACCATTTTAAACGATAAGAACTTTTATTGAATAACCCTGTCAGTATGATGGAATACAATGAAGAATGCTGTGCAGTATTTTAGTGGGATCCTAATTTTTAACGTAATATTACACAAACTATTTAATGCATCGAGGCTGGAAAGACTATTTAATGAGTATGTTGCCTTTGTAAATATGGCCTGTGGTGTTTAAAGGAGAACTAAAGTCTCCAGACAACATTGTCCCAATAGACAGAACACATTCAAAAACATACAACAAGCTGTGTCTCACCTCCCCCTTTGCTGTGGCCATTAAGTGATTTATGAAAATAACCGGTAAGTACTAAGGGACAGCTCCCACAATCCACCTTAGCTGGGCAAACCCCCAGCTAATTGTCTGCGTATGGGCACATGCTCTGTAGTGCTCTACAAATCAAAACAAGAAAGTTGCAACCTTGCTTCCTGGAAGCTGACAGCCAATCACATTACAGCACAGAGATCCTCCCTCTCCCTTATCCTTTGCTTGGAACATGATAGAAACAAAAAAAGGGTAGACTAGGGTATTGAACTTGTGACCTTCTTAACTGTTTTTCTATACCCGGTGCACCAACACTGAACAATCAAAGAAACAGGTGCATTTGGAAACTTAATCTTTTATCTTTTACCAGAAAAAAAAATGGAATATGGAAGTCCCTGATAAGACTTTGAAAGCTGCTTCTTACCCTGCAGTTTATTTTCCAGCAACTCACACTGACTGGTTAATAAAATGCAAGGTAACAAGTAGCTTTCAAAGTCTTATCAGGGACTTCCATATTCCATTTTTTTTGGTGTTTATAAAACACACTGTGACAGTGAGAGACAGTGAATACTGGGGTCAGGGGCCGTGGCTCTATGATGCCTTCTTTGAAGCCTTCTTATTTACAGAATCTATTTCTCACAAGTGCTTAATGCAGCTTACTAGAGAAGAATCTTACAATGTATAGGTGTTCTGGGGAGAAAAACTCACATTAGGCTTTAAAAAATTTAACTTTAGTCCTCTTTTAACTTTGCAAAAGAGAAGTCAAAAGTGCTGGTAAAGCCACTCTGTGCCCTCTGTTTACATTCAATAAGACCAGTTAGGTTACCAATGATAGGATACCAATAATGGTCTGATTGATGACAATGTTAAAAATTTCCTGACGGTCCAGCATCCTAAAACACCGGTACTGTACCTTCTCCCTAAGATACACAAATGTGTAACCAACCCCCCGGGCAGACCAATAGTGTCTGGCAATGACTCTGCACTGCAGCCACCTTCTGAATAAGTAGATTAATTTCTACAACCTTTGGTTAAGTGCATAGGTGTATGTTTAAAGACACCACAGACCTATTATGTAAGTTACGGGAATATAAAAACCTCCCAGATAATGTATTCTTATGTGGTATTGATATCCAGAGTCTATATACCTTAATACCAAATAACGAAGGTTTAGAAGTCATTAAAGAAGTGTTACTAGAAACCAATCTTGAACACCAGAAAATATACTTCATCCTGGACTGTCTAAACTTGGTATTGAATAAAAATGACTTTAGGTTTGCAGAAAACTATTACTGGCAACGATAAGGTACCTCAATGGGGGCCGCCGTAGCTCCCTCATACGCAAACCTATTTGTGCACGCTTTAGAGACAAAACTGTTCCTAAAACATATTGTGTACTCGGCTAAAATCTTGGGGTATCATCAATTTGTATATGATATACTGATGGTATGGTCTGGAAGTGAAAATTAATTTAATAAAATGATGACTGAGGCTAATGCAGCACAAAAAAGTATCAAATTTACATACGAAGTCTCAGCATCTACTATAAACTTTTTGGATGTAAATATCAAGTTTAATGAAGGGGTCTTCGGCACAAATTTCTATCGTAAAGAAGTAGATAGAAATAATATCCTCCATGTTTCCAGCTTCCATAGTCCACGTATAATTCAAGCGATCCCTAAAGGCCAGTATCTCAGGGCCAAAAGGATCACTGATTATACCAGCGATTATGAGAAAGCAGCTAAAGATTTAACTAAAAGGTTACAGAAAGAGGATATAAAATAGACAAATAATTGAAAACCAAAAAAGAGGTTGATAAATACCAAAGAGACGAATTGTTAGTCCCTAAAGAGAAATAGAAGGGGCCCAATCGTATTCCTATGGTAGCCAAATTCAACAATAATAGTAAACTAATCAAAAAGATTATATTACAATATTGCCTGATTTTACAATCAGACAGTGTCCTAAGCAAAATCTGCGCTGAAAGACCTTTGTTCAGTTATAAGAGAGGAAGTACCATTAAAGACATCATTTCCCCAAACTTTGTTGTTTGAAACTTTGTATATTATTTCCTCTTCTAGGGAAAAGAAACCTCTGAATGAGCATGATGTGCTCTACCTTTATTTATATGTCAGCACTCTGGACTTATGTGGACTGTTTGCATATACTTGGGACTTTTGTTTAGACTGCACCTGGAGAATACCTTATTGGGTTAAATAAGGATCATCACCGCTGGATGGAGTACAACCAATGGGCGCAAGGGGGTGGGGTTTATGGTGTATTTATAGATGTGTCATTTACTTGTTTGTTAGCACTTGAGAAAGAGCAGTAGCTTGAAACATGTCGTGCATCAATAAACACTGAGAGTGTTTTGTTAATACTTTCCAGCATCCAGATTCCTTCTTTTGTTTTTGAATAGGTTACCAATGAATGGTGAAATCCATATTTCCCTAGCAAATCACTGAAAGGGTATGCTACTTGCTTGTGCTGTGCAATTTCTGGAAAAAACCAGAGCTTATGTGTTGTCCACATGAGTGCAGATACCACATTGACACCTTGTTAGCAATAAAATGGTTTAAAGCCACAAGTCAATATAAGGACCGAGACTTACCCCTAAGCACCAGTCTCCACACAGACCAATCACTGTAAAAATATGCTGAAGGTTATAGTCTGCAACTAGTTGTTAGCTGCATTAGATGGAGAAACACTGGATGATTTATTTGCTTCTGTTTTCCCAGCTTGACACCTATTAAATAGAATTCAACATCCAGAGAAGCTTTATCATTTAAAATATTGCATCTACAAAGATTACGGGTAAATCATAATGCTTCTTTGAAAGTATTTGTCACCTCACTGATATCCCAGTGCACATTTATTGTAAAACCAGCATGAAAATTATAATACCCATTTATTGTTTATATACTGCACTTAAACAGCTCACTTTTGCTCATCCTGATGGGTCCCTAGTCTCAGATTTCCTGGTAAGCCCCAACAGTCCAGTCCAACTCTGCTCTGATTAACCATTTCTGCAATTCTCCAACTGGCAGAAGTGGGTGGGGAAGTTTATGTGTATGATTACTATACAGTAAATCTAGTGGAATGGCAGGATATAACCGTAGGTGGTTCAAGTTCCAATTTTATTTAATATTCACATTATTTTAATATATACCTGTATATATAGTATTATTAATATGTAAATAGCTACATGCTTTATGTTGTTTTTTTTCAAGGTTTCACAATTTCTAACTTGTTTGGGGATATATTTTCCATAGTGGTTGGGGATGAAGGTAATAATATGTCTCTGTCAATAGATAAGGGATTCATAAGGCACTTTGGTCTTTTAGTAAGAATAGTCATTTATCTTGGGTATTCCCTCCGGATGCTGCTCCAACTAACAAATAGAGCATTAGAACTGGCAGTCTAAATAACTACATATGCTAGATGGATGGACCACCCATGATATCAAAATCCAAAACACTTATAAGCTTGCGGTTCCTTTCAGTTTCCTATCAACTGTAAATGGTGGGTGTAGACCAGGAATCCCTATGGCATCCCTAATTGACATCAGTTTAAACTCTAGTGTGAGAAGCCAGAATTTAAAATAAGGAGTCTGATAGTTCTGTTTAATCTGCTATTTTCTTGGTTAAGTGATAGGAACTAACATACTAAACAAATGTCCTTCCTTCCTAGTTGCAAATTCGTTGCTGCGATATGGAGTGCCAGGATGTAAAAGTAGCCCATCCATACTGTATTACTCCAAAAACAAACTAACAGGTAGCACAAAATGGATAATATAATGTAGCCAATCGATTTACATCAACTATTGATTAATAATGGATTACAGATCCATTGGAAACCCATCAGAATTTGGAAAACTGACTAATAAAGGTTTGATCAAGTCTACACTCCATATTGATCACTTCTGGTTAACCAGATTAAAAGGGAAAAGGGAATGAATCTTGGAGTGATTTGATGTAAAAGGTGAAATGGACTAGTTGATCAAATGTGAAAATCAACCCATGAATGTATGGCTTTAAAGGGGAAGTTCAGTGGAAATATATATGCTTTTTAGAAAAAAGTGCAGAATTTTCCCATCCCAATGACTTTACCCTTCCCATTCAGCATTTTGTCTGTGTATAAATAAATGCAAACAAAATACTGACTTCCTGTTTGCAGGACCCCTAGTAGAGACCGTTATGGTCTTGCCCTTGACCCAGCTCCTGGGTTGATTTAGATGCTCAGTAGAGATCTGAGCATGTTTGACCCATCCAACAGCCAATTAGTAGAAATTACTGTTAGGAACATTCCAAGGAAGTGGTGCATTCTGGGAAGAAGAAGGATCGTTAGAACCTGAAATGTCAGCTCACTAATGTCAACAGCAGGTAATGGAGAGGGGTATTTCAACTGATTTTTCAAAATCATTTTTTGTGTGAAATAAGATTCAAGCAGTTTATTTTGCCCATTATTAATCAGTAGCAACCACCCAATAAAATACAATATAGTATCACACCAAATTGATTGG
The DNA here is from genome assembly GCA_019447015.1 of Hymenochirus boettgeri. NCBI lineage: Eukaryota > Metazoa > Chordata > Amphibia > Anura > Pipidae > Hymenochirus > Hymenochirus boettgeri. The sequence goes on from JAACNH010003425.1 coordinate 6,486, forward strand.
ATAACTCTGCCTCATTAGCAGAAATGATCTGCATCCATAGGCTTTAGTTTGTTGAGAAATGAACAGTATTTAAGCACTTTAATTCATTGGTTTAAAGAAAAAGACCTTAAATCATATGAAATAATTGGACTTCAAATGGCTTCTTCCTCATTCTCAGCCTGCAGGCATTTGCTGCATCTTTATCTGTGCCCTAGGGAACCAGGCTTGCTTCTGCTAAAAGACTGTCTGTGACTGACTCAGCCAGTTGTCATAGTTACAGCAGCTTCATACCAGCGTGTGCAGCTCCTCAATAAATTGTTGTTTTAAGTTGGCAGAGATAATTCTTTTTTTTTTTTCCAAATGACATTAAACCATTATTCTGCTTGGCACATTGTCATTTATAGATTGCGACAGTCTTATTATTGCTATATCAAGGGCCTAACAAAAAGACCCTATAGCAGGGAATTAACATAGTAACATAGTAATTGAGGTTGAATAAAGACATGCGTCCATCAAGTCCAACCTTTTCACCCCCCTTTTTAACCCTACCTAACAGTTGATCCAGAGGAAGGCAAAAAAACAGGTAAAAAAGGGAAAATATTCAATAATTTGCCATTACCACTTCTGCTGGAAGACAGTTCCACAGTTTCACTGTTCTCACTGTAAAGAAACCTTTCCTAACCTGAAGATGAAACTTCTTTTCTTCCAACCTTAAAGGATGTCCACGTGTCCTCTGATATGACCTATTATTGAACAATGCACCAGAGAGTTCATTGTATGGCCCATTAATATATTTGTATAAGGTGATCATATCCCCATGCAAACATTGCTTCTCCAATGTAAACAGCCCTAACTTATCTAATCTGCCTGCATAGTCAAGCCCCTCCATTCCCTTTATTATTTTAGTTGCCCTTAAATTTACCTTATTTTCTAACCTCAGTTATTGGTCACTATTGGTGTGAAATATCTGCTATATGATTTACACAAACCAGTAGATGCATGACAAATGCCATAACTTTGTGGCTCTAAAAAGAATTAAAATGAAGGCTTTGCCTCCACATTTTAGGACCTTACCTATAAATCCCCACAAAATAAATTAATCTGGGCAAGTAATTGTGTGAATAGTTTTCATACATTATTCAAGCCCCTGCTAACCAATATAGTGCATTTGTATTAGATCAGACTGGTTTGTGGATTGTGCTTCACATGCTTTTGGCTGCCTACTTACTGCACCATTGACTATTAGATGACAAATTATTCTTTGTCCTAACTCAAGCCAGAAATGTAAGATGGCTGAGAGTACTCATAACATTAGACTTGAATTACAAAGCAAAGCATACCGTAATTCTATGCTTTTTTCCCTTTGGTTTAATCCCCTTGGATCACTTTATAGGAGAGATTTACTACTTTACTTTTGAATCAGGGCCAATTTTGAGCTAGGCTATTGGTCCTCATACATATGTGGTGGTTATACCTACCGATGCAGCAATTTTGGCAAAAACACTGCCTAACTGATATATTAAATAACTAAACAAATGAACCATGTGATAGCTCAAGACATTCATGGGACATTTGTAGAATGGTGGTGTGTATGGCAAAGCTACAAATACTGAAAAAACAAAATTAATTAGGTTATTTAGTGTTAACATAACATTTAAACTCTGCATTAAGGGACATTTCTGTATCTGTATTAGACTAACTATACTTAGGGCATGTCCACCCCTTTTTTGAATTTTGTCTGTAATGTAGGGCTCCCTTCCCCAACCCCAAATGCTATAGTTATTTCCAGCAAAACTCTCCCGATATCTACTTACATTGCCTGTTTCCCCCAATGTTCAGTCACGGCCCTCTGCTTGCATGAAACTGCAAGCAGGGGCCCGGACCGGCAGACACATCCCTGATTAGCTGAGAGGCAGCCAATCATGGACACGGCTTCCAGCTGTACTGAACTTTGGGGAAAACAGGCAATGTAAGTGGGTTCAATTGTAGTTTTGGGGGTGGACATGCCCTTTAAAAATGCCCTTTGTTTTTGTGCTTGGCCAAAAAGAACTACTTTCCTCTGGGATTCATTAATCTGCTCTTGTTTCTGAAATGAAGGCTATTTAAAGGGTAACTGTGGTCTCGAATTCTCCCAAACTAGTAAGAATTATATAAGAAGCCTTCCATCGTACCTTCAAAATAAAATCTAAATCACTTCTATATATAAAATTTGTGAGACGTTATTGCTGGAAAGGTTCAGTAATATTACTTTCTGCTTGAACAATTCCTGTTTTCAGCCATGTGACCAGCTTGTAGTCATGTGACCAGCCTCTGCCTGCCTTAATTGGCTCTGCTTCTCATCTGTCAATTTTTTCACCAGGTACTCCCCAGCATTAAGTCTTAACTGAGCATGCTTCTCCCCTGGGGCAGATGGGCAGGGCAGAGATTAGGTGATGTCACTCAACCTACTGGAAGCAGGAAGTTTGAACTTTCACCCCAATGTAATGTCTCACAGGCTCCAGCCAGAGATGCAGAGATGAGATTATCGGCTCATTTTAAAGGAAATACTGCAGGTTTTCATTTAACCCTAACTTGTTTTGAGACCACAGTTGCCCTTTAATGAGAGAAATTGCCAAGAAACTGTAGATCTTATATCTGGCTGTACTACTCACGTCACAAAGTAGTGTGACTGCTTTTATCCACAACAGAAAAAGGGAGGATGCCGATTTCACAGGCTGAAAGTTGAGGACCTGTAATGTGGCTGTTTCTCAAACTGCATAATGTAATGGTTTTTTTTTTTCCTGCTCAGGAGAACAAAAGGCAAAATATAACATTTTCACTCCCTGGATCGCTGCATTATTATGCTGAAACGTTTTATTTAGTAAAATCTCTCTTTAGTTTGAAAACATCTGACAGGACTTGTGAGCTGAAGACACCCATCCCTGCCTGCAGTGCCTCTTAAAGCGCATCTAGAAATTGTGGGGATACAGCACTGTCATTGTGCTTGGGTGATATCTTCGCCCCTGGTCACGTCAAAAATTCTGAAGCTGCAGATCTATTTTTACCCTGGGCAATCTTCAAAAGAACATGACCCAGGGTACTGGATTCCTGCCTTTTGTTGTATGAAAGTGAGGACCCCAATTTACTTAATGGGGAACTAAAGCCACCATTTAACAGTATTTCAAGACAGAACATATTCACAAAGACACAACCAGCTGTGACTCACCACTCTGTTTTCTTTGTGGCTGTATTTATTTAATTAACCAGTGAGTACTAGGGGTCAGCTCCTACAATCCACCTCTGAGTGTTGCTAGGAGTCTAACTGTTCGCTGTACACTTCTACACGTTCTTTACTGCTGATAACTGGCGTTAAATATGTACATGAGGGTGAGATTCACCCAGACAGCCACACAGCCTCTATTAAATCTCTTCCGGTAGGTTTGAACAGAGCGCATGCGGCTCTGGGTAAATCTCCCTGGTAGTGTTTTGTCAACGGCAACCTCTCAAAAAATATCTGGTAACCTTTAAACTGGTAAACTACATTTTAAAAAGGCGCGGTATCGCAAGTAAGTCAGTGGCTGTAAATGTACGACCTAGATCATACATTTATGGCGAACATTCTCTAATTAACAAACATTTGGTCGTAGAACACCATGTAGTAGTAAAATACCACAATGGTATTCTATGGGGGATCGTAAATCTACGACTGCGATATTGGACATTTACGATTGCTATCGTAGATCATTAAAGGGCAAGTCCAGCCCTAAAATGAAAACTTACATACAGGTAAATCACCCCCTAAAACCCTAAATGGTAATTGTTTGAAATGTGAAATATATAAATCTAACCTGAAATCCTGTTGCTTCCTGTTTCTTCTAGTTAGCAACTGTCAGTTATGGATTTGTCAGTTGACATCACAGCCAATGACTGAATGTTAATCCCCTGTCTGCCTCTTCTGACCATGCCCAGGCTCTGTATAGGTTTCACAATTGCTCAGTTTCCATAAGGCATCCAGTAGCAAAGCAGGCACACAGTAATGAATTCATAGGATAAACTATGATATATCAACATATTTTAAAAAGGCCATTCTTTCTAAAAGACGTTCTTATGGGGGTGGAGTTGTCCTTTAAATGTGCGGTATTGCTAAAAATCGATAAATATGGCCCTTAACATCTCATTCATTTGAGAGCTGTGTTTAAGTTTTTCCCTGGACGGTCCTGGACGGTCACAAAGTTCGTATGTATAAATGTCCTTTGCCACGTTTAGGATTTGCAGTGTACTAAGGGCTTGTTCCCTCTATGGACTTCTGTAAGTATGCTCTTAATCTACAAGGTAATATGTTTATATAATGAGATGTAAAGGTCATCTTCACTTTATTATTCTCTTCTTGCTCTGCACCATGTTGTTTCTACAATTGTAAATATTAAAGGAATAGTTCACCCAAAAAAAAGGCCATTCAAAACTATAATTGTAATGGAGCAGGTGCACTTCTGCCCCTAAATCCAGATCTCACTACTAACAGAACCTGCGGTGCTGCAGTGTCTCTACTGTCCCCCTTCGTTCACTCACCCATGGACGCTAAGTAGCCAAAATGGGAGACAGGAAGAAGTGCTCCTGTCTTCATCACAATTAGAATTTTAAATAAGGAAGTTTTTTTTTTTTTAGGTGTAAACTCTAAAAAAAGGATATGCAGACATAAAGCAATTTGAGAGAGATTGTGGGAAATTGCAATCAGTTTCTGATACATTGTGGCAGATAGAAAGAAATTTGTAGCAAACAAAAAACAAAGAGAGAAGAGATTATGGCAGATGGAAAAACACTTTCTAAGATGTGTAAAGCTGTTAGGAAAGAGTTAAAGGAACAACCCCACAAAACTTCAACCACATGAGTTTTTTTAACTTTCTAAGATGCTGCTAACAGTACTTACTTGCCTTTTCCATGCACGGAAGGTAAAAGGGGCCGGACTGGCAGCGGCTCAGTCAATCACGCTGCTGGTTAAGGTTTTGGGGGGTTAACATTATATCAAAAAAATTTTGGGAATGGACAAGAGCTTTAAGGTATAAATAGCAATGATAACTTACTGTAAATGGCTCAGGGATCCGGGGAATGATCTGGGGACATATTAATACCCAAAATCTTCAAAAAAAAAAAAAACACCTTCCAGTACTGGAAATTTTGCGAGCATCCTGTTTTGTTATTACGTGAGATTTCATGAAATTTTGAACATTTTAGATTTTGTAAATTTTTAATTTTCGAAAATATTTCCCCGGTTCAGAGAAATCTGAAAAGAAATCAGCAATGTCCAAGTACCGACGGATCCAGAAAATCAGCTTCTGAACTGGGTTCAGGTCCTTCTCTTATGCTGAGCAATTAAACAATCTCATTGCACTCATTCTTTAAGTCCCACAGCAGCCTGAACACCTGTTACTTACATGGTCAATATTTTGGTCAATCGGGTGAAATTTGCCATCATAATTGTGAACTGGACAGATTACTCTGACCAAGTCATATTTTTAAATTGGCAGGTTTTCTGGTCTTCAATGGACCTCAATGGTTAGTTTCTAAGTGCATACAACATTGCTTGCGGCAGCTGCATGGTTAACTTTCATATTACCAATAAAGCTGCAACAAGCAAGTCGTGCTGACCCATATTATGCACCTCTCCCTTAAAAGAAAAGAGGCACAGTAGCATAAAGGGGGATAGTACAAAACAATATCCTGGTGCGTTTTGTGTATGTAGATCCCCCTGTACTTCATCAGAGCATATTACCTCATGGACAGAGATAAATACTTTTAAAAGGTGCAGATCCAAATACTGTAATATAGAAAGCATTCCATTTCCTACATATTCTGCTAGAATTAACCTAGCAGTATTTTACCTTTTTTACACCATGTGGGTGGAATCCTTTTGCCTTGACTGCTTCACTTTCTATTGGGATATGTCTGAATTGCTCATTTAGGCTACTTTCACACGAACAACTGTTCTTTGTTCTTGGCTAGTTTTTCTAGCAGTTCCAGAATTGTTACTGCTAGGCTAACATTGCATGCAGCATTTTAATAGCGACAATGCTGAGATACCGCCAGTGACAATGTGACAAGAAGGACGAACTGTTGTTCATGTGAAAGTAGCCTTAGGATTCCTCACTTATGGTTTGCAGGTTGAACCCAGATAAGAGTGAGGTTTCCTTTTTACGGATTGCTGTGGTATTATGGTAATGTACTTAATACTTACCTTTGGTAATATCTAAACTTAGTGATATTTAAATATTATCAGGGAGATTCAATAAAAGTTCTTATCTTTTAAAATGGTGCTAATTTTGACCCAAGCAATCAGATCTTATTTAACATTTGAAAGCTAAGATCTGATTGGTTGGGGCAAAATTAGCACCATTTTAAACAATAAGAACTTTTATTGAATAACCCTGTATGTGGGTTATACTAGTTCATAATTAGACCAATTGCCCAATTTTGGATGATTCCTTTCCACAATGTTGGTCCAAGAACATGAAAATGTATTTGAGATTATGAGACAGCAAAAGAAGAGTGAAATCCAGACCATGACAAGCAGTTTTATTTTGCAAAACAATCACTATACAGCAACAAATACATCTGCAAATTGGATTGAAAAAACATGAACTAACTACCAACAGCCATTCAATGGTCACCTTTTTATGTGTACAGGCTTTTAAAGATACTAGATTAATGCACAGGTTGTTAACAGAACACTGCACCCCTCGAAATCCAGCACAGAGGCGATGCACAGCTTTCCCCCCATTTGCTAAAGTTGAACTGAAGGTTGTTCAAGAGTTTAATTACATTGATCTTTGAAAGTCATATAACAATGTTAATGACTTCCATATGATCTGTTAATTGAATGGAACATTAAAATAACTTAAGTAGCAACATTTTTTACTGGAACCTTTAATCTCCAACCCATTTTCTCCAGGAAAAATGGGTACTTCTTATTATCATTAATACAATTGTGGACCTAATAAAGCAAACAAAATGAATACCAGTAAAAGACAGATACAATGCAATTTACCCCTCTTGAACATCAACAAAGTCATAGAATTAAGATGCAGACCCATTTTATCCTTACAGTATATAATGACATAGCTACTGTAGCCATGTAACCAATGAGTTTTAATAGAAATGATTGGCACCAGTGTAAAAACTGTCATGGTCACTATTTTTTAGTTAATGAGTGGTGATATAATCACCATGTAAAAAAGGCAGCTCTTGAGCAAAACTCTTACAATGTACAAATCAAACATATGTGTATTATTGTTTGTGATTTTCTGCCATTGTTTGGCTCCTTTACTGTATTTTTGCCTTCATGCACATGCTAGCAACTAGCGTTTTTAAATCTGATGATTATTCAGACAGAATGGTAAGGTTCTGTATTTGTGATAGGATCTCGTTTCATGGACTACCCTTGACTTCTATGAGAAACCAAATTCTTAACCTGACAGTTCAAACCAAAGTCAAGACTTAACCTTGACATTTCACCGCAAACATTTGACTTTATGCCTGTTGCTAATATTCTATTGATGTCTAAGGTTCCATGGCACCAATTCATCTTGAAAAACTCGATACACAAATCGTAAATATATCCTGCCTAAATCTGTGACCCTCACATAATATTCAAATGTCTTGTATGTGTCTAACTTGTTGCCATTGAAGAGATGCAAACAGAAGCAAAGCTCAGTGGGAAATTAGAAGACATTAGTTTACAATGACTGACATGTTTTCATTTTACAGCTACAAGTTACTTCCCCCAGTTCTTGTGTTAAGGAGTAAAAGCTACGAACTTTCTTATTATTTTCAGAACATTTATTGCTTTTTAATAAATAAGACAACATTTTCCCATTTGTAATGTGCTTTCTAAACTTCCTAGGCAAGCAAGGATACAGTTCTCTGCATGTGATCAAATTATCAAGCCATCCAATAAATAATACACTGCCAATTCACTAAGGACAATTTGTAGGATGACTTGTTTTGCTTTAATTATCATATTGGTGGTCAAAACCTTCATGCAGTTCTTCCTAAGCTGCTGGTAACAAGTTCCAGCAAATGTTAATTTGGTCCTAGCCCAACAGACAAGGGGAACAGACAGAGAAACGCATAAATAATCAAAAAGTTTTAAGGCATGTATAAGCATAAACATACAGCAGTTAAGGCTCCCGTTACAAGGGAAACTGCCTGGACTAAATGATCAGCCTTTATTTCTCTATTAATATACAAATGCTACATGGAAACCATACTTAAGTAAACACACTACAAGCTCTTCTAACCTGATAACAGGGATTTCCTATCATCAAATATCTTTCTCCCACATAACAACCTGTAGATCTGGGCCTCATAACGATAGAAACTGACTGCATTATCATTCTGGCCAATCATTCATATATTAATAATTGCTAAATGTATCTAATGTTCATTTGTTTTCCAATGCAACAAATTTATCTCATTATAGTCTTGGAGGAAAGTTCTGTTTCAAAACTGTTTTGCAGTAATAACAGTGCAGTAAAACAATCATAAACACTATGAAAAAATAAGTTAACAGCTTAACAACAAAAATTATATGTATCAAGAGAAAATGTTCAGTCAGCACAGGCAACTTTCTCCAGTTAAGATTACGCCAACTTTGCTTTAGAACCCAATGCTGTAAAACTGTAGAGCTACGGCAAACCATCAAAATTTGTTTATTTTATGAATCTATAGTTTGGATTGACTTAAGACACCCACAAAAGGAAACTTGTTCATTGATTTCATAAATGAGGGACCATCAGTCCATCTCAAGCCATCTCTAGATACTGTCAAAACTACCAACCAACATTTTCCAAGGCACTGGGTCAACAAACAGGCTGATGCAGTTCTTCTCTTTCCAAGGGATGTGTAAAAACTCACTATTTTTATTTCCCTGCTATATTTAATAGGTGCTGTATTTTCCAAACTTACCTCTATATATTAGGCAAAAAATTAGTGATGATTATACTCTATGTATATATATATTCAATTATAGATTTCAACTGCAGTATACATTATTCAGAATATTGTAGGCCTTATATTTGTAATGTGTGCATATTGGTTGGATTTTTTGGCAGTGTTTTTGTCTGTATTTTGGTTTTAATTCAGATGAGTGTTTTTTTTTAATTATTGATTTTATCTAGAATGTTGTCCCCCTTTTTTTTTTTTTACTATAGCCCTATTTTCAAGGAGAATGATACAGATGCAGGAACCGATTCTCCTATCTCTGACATTGGTAAACATATGTTAATGAAGGAGGGAGAGGAACTTAAAAACTGTCAGCTACTGCTATAAATCAGTCAGTTAAAGATTATCTCCACTCAAAAATTTTTTAATTGAAGAACGGTAGGTAAAGGAGCTATGTCGTACCTCCTGTTCTTCAAAATGTATGCACATGCGCATACAGTGTAAACTCTGTCAGAGTAACAGCAAAGGAGCGTTATCTCAGATAAGTTCAGTATCTTTGCAATGGTGCCCTGCTAGTTTAATTGAAGAACGGGAGGTTCTTCAACTAAACTGACAAAAAGGGTTTTTAGTGGAGATACCCTTTTAAAACAACACAAAATCATGATTTACAGAGATCACTTTTTAAATTAGCAATACAGGGGCATATTTTCCAGTTTATTTTGTGCAACTAGTGTGCAAACATTACTTATTTAAAAGGTACTGTATTTATTATTGCCCAAGGGAAAGTGTGCACTGTCAATACTCTAGATCAGGGATTCTCAAATGGTGTGTCTCTAGATGTTTGAAAACTACAACTCCCAATATTCCCTAGTTTTCTTATGTATTTGAGGAATGCTGGGAATTCTAGTTTCCAAACATCTGGAGGCTTAGTGTTTGATGAATTAATTAGAATTTCACAGATAAGGCATGTCACTGACAGGTATTTGTTTAAAGTATGAACTTCTCTATTACTGCATGGCAGTGATATCCCTTAAAATCTATTAACTCATTTAGTGAAGACATTCTCAGTAAATAATCCTTAAGTCATGTATCCCACTTCATTACTAAGTTGAATAAATAACATCCAAATATAGCAGGCATGTGCCTTACTATTTATTTTCAACACAGAAGAATACAAATCATCAGTCATTTTTAGCACACTAGTGAATATTATTTTGAACAAATGTCAATGTGCTTAACTTTTGATCAGTATTAAAGGGAAAGTTCACTGGAAAAATATCATTATTTTTAAAATTCTTAGTTTATATTATACATACCTAGTTATTCTATATTTTCTCATCCATTTTGAAAATCTTTTGAATTTATACCCCTTTCTATTTCCTGCTGTTGACATTAGCGAGCTGATATTTCAGGTTCTTTAATGGTCTTTCTTTTTCCCAGAATACACACTACCTTTAAATGTTTCGAAAAGTAATTTCTACTGATTGGCTATTGGATGGGTCAAACATTATCAGATCTCTACTGAACAAATAAATAAACCCAGGCGCTGGGTCAAGGGCAAGACCATAACGGCCTCTATTAGGGGTTCTGCAAACAGGAAGTCAGTATTTCAGAAGCATTTATTTATACACAGACAAACTGCTGAATGGGCAAGTAAAGGTCATTAGAGCAGAAAAATACTGCTCTTTCTTTGGGGGGGAACAAATGCATTCTCACAAAGGCAATAAAAACTACAGTGTAACTGCCAGGGACTGCATGTCATCTGCCTTAAGATATCTTACATAGTTTTCATTTGAATTGTTAAGTTGTTTTATTTTTATCAGAAATAAAATGGTTCCTAACTGTAAATTCTCTCTAGAAAGATACCTAAAGGCACAAGGAAATGTTCATCTGTTTGTCTCTACATAAACTTCTTTTTGGAAGATACTGCAGTTATTTTCTATCAATTATATCTATTATTTTTTTTAATGGATTTGAATATCTGGCGTCACATTTCCTTAAATTAAACAATTAAAATCGAACTCTAACAGAATTGCATTTAAAAAGGTTAATGGCAGTTAAAATGAAAAACACTTGGTAAAAAGTGGCTTAGTGGTTTAACCTACTAGACTCACACACTTGCAGACCTGTAATGATTTCTTGCTTCAGCTCTTTGAAGATTCCGAAAATTTCTATCTGCCCATGGTCAGCTGTACACAAAGATTAAGCTTCTATGTCAACTACCATGATCATTGATCACTGATCCTGCACTAATCTTGAAACCACTTCTTGATCCTTTGATTATTTTCTTTACAAATTAATAGGCAGAGAATGCATATGATTATGCATATTAATTTGCCCTGCACATTTTAGCAGATTTGTGATATATAAACAGATCATCAAGACCCAATAGAATTTGCTATTCTTTTGGTCCCTGCTAACACAAATATGAATTTCACTCTGTATCAGATTTGTAGTAATTAGATACATATGCATCAACATCAATGGTATCACTGTATTTGCATAAAAGTACCCCATGGACTGTGCATATAATTTCAAACTACCACTGCACAGGTAAGCCATGTTTGTATGCTTATTGTCTTTTTATGCATTCTCCAGCGTGGCAGGGGTGGAGCCAGTGGCGTGACTAGGAATCACTGGGCCCCCCAGTAAAACTATGATGGGGTCCTTGTCCCTGCTTCATCAGTGGTTTTCTGGGAGGAGGCTAAATCTGTCATAGGAAAAATAAGATGCCCCCCCTGCGGTTGCAGAATCTGCTTCCCCTGGTAGTTACACCCCTGGGCGGAGCTTTATCTTGACCACTGTTAGATGGTTCTCATTTTTTAGCAGGAGGTGCTGCTATTAGAATACAGCATTGATATCAGTCTCCTAGACAGGACAATGTCTATGGGTACAGCCACAACATAAAAGTCTTAAAGTTTCACTCTTGAGGCTTTTAAGATCACATAGAAAGCAAGTGACATGTAAATGCAATGACTTGGAATAGAATATCAAATATGAGTTTCAGTAAGCTTGTTAACATATTCCTAGTTGTTTAGACTTTATTTTAATGATTTACTATTAATATTCTGGTATACGGAATGTTGTATTTCAGACTGCAAAATACCACTGGTATTAAGGAGGAATATTCCTAAAATCAAAACTTGTTAGCAGTCAGGGATGACTCTAAATCACAAGTCCATATATCTGCCATGTACACATCCATCTAGAATCCTAACAATACATTTGTGGTTTTTTTTAAAAAAAACTGTGGAAAGAGTGTAGTTTTGAGGGGTGGGTCATTGTCCATCTTTATTTATCCTGCAATTCTGGGACCAAATTTAATTTAAGACTTAACACACTGGGAAACTCACAGTGTGGAGAACATTGCTGTAAGATAGCAATTAATTCTCCATAGTCAGGCGTGCAAAACTAGTGACAATTACTATTATGTTCATCAAGATGCAAATTCTTTTTCTCGGTGATGAAATATGGTCTCTGTAAATGATGGGGTGCATTATGTGATTTCAACATCTTCCCAATTCTTTTGAAAAGGCTTTGAAAGAAAGTTTAAATCCTTTGATCAACAGAATGGTTCAATTGAACACAGTCTATACACACAGTAAATCTAGGCATTTACAGGACATTAAATCAGACCAGTACTTTTGCCGAAACTCTGTCACCCTCTAAGAATCAGGTTGTTTTTACATAAAGGAGTACACTCAAAGATCCACATATATATCTATCTATCTATATATATGAAAAACTGTCCGCAGTTCGTTACAATTTAATACAGCTGAAACTGGGAAAATACATATTCGAAGTTATTTCAGTCTAAAGCCATTAGAAACGTACCTTCTAACAATTCATACCTTAAACTAACGCTAACCTGTATACAAAAGTGCAATTTCCATGGAATTTCAAAGAGAAAACCCAGGCACAGCCTTGCTAGCGATTCCTCTTAGAGGGAATAAAGAGACAGAAATATATTTGGGTTGTAATCAAATTCCATCACAGCCCTTTAAAATGAGGTGCTAGAAAAAAAGGCAAAGTTACTTGCAAAAACACATCTTTTACTATCCCAGCATAGAAAAAAAAATTAAGACAGCCAATGCCTTCTAGCACCCCCTACTGCAATTTCATGCCAAAAAGCTTATCCACTTTTTTTGTTTCCCTTTTTTCAAACATATGTCAACTCCCCCATATTTTAATACAGGAAAAAATAGAAGCTTACTAAGATTGAATTATGCCTACCTAAACTGCTTTACCAAATAGAGAAATAGACACAGATACTGTGAGTAAGGAATGGAACATGGGAAAGGTTTGGGAGAGTGAAGAATAACATGTCCACAGAGAAATATATACATCTATATTAATACTGTATCAAACAGGTGGAAAAAGGTGATAGAAATGTTTGCCTATGCACACAGCTCAGTATTTTTATGAACTCTGCTGCTTTGAAAAGGACTCACACTTTTGTTGCATTAAAAAGCAGTGCAGGCCCTTTTTTAGCAGCGAGGCTAACTAATATACAGGTACTAGCCTTAAGTGCTCTACACTGATAACTTCTTCAATTACAAGACTGCATCCCTATTTTTCATTAATGCACACTCATCATAAAGGTGGTATCTCATACCACAATAAAACCACCACCCCAGAATTATGACATAAGTGTATGTGTGTTTTTCTCTTTTGTATTAACCAAGCTTAGCCCCCCCCCCCCCCCCCCCCCCTCACCACGCAGAAAGAAACGCCACCATTAGCCTACTGGGATTGGTTTTCAAAAGGTGCAAGAGTTGGACCACCACCAGAATGGAATTGAGAGATGATCAGCCTTTCTGAGTGTACATGGCTCTTATGCAAACTTTGTTCAGATGGTTGGCAGGCACACGTTGAGCTTACACCAAGTAGTTTAGGGCTCCATGCAAGTGTAGTTAAGAGCAGTAATATCATCTTAGGTAATGTTTCAGGGTATAATTATGTGTGGAAAGTCTGGTCTTATTTGGCAGTGGATGATAGGTTATCATGAAAAGACCTAAGCTTCTTAAGATTCTTTTAAGAAGAACCCTGCTCTCTATGTGAATCAACCTTTACTCTTTGAGTGAACATCATGAATATAATGAAAATATCCTTAATTTATACATCTTAAGTATTATGTTGAGTTTGGTTTCTTCTATAGGGGTCTGGTAAAGATTAATAACACCTGCTCTGAGCCCAAATCCTGCCAAGAGCTCATGCGTAAATAGAATCAATATTTTTTTCTTATTATTTTTTAATTTCATTCACTGCTAAAGTAGAACACATTCATAGGCCCTGTTTAGCAAGGGCTGCAGTAACATCTTCTGCTAGAGTAGCAAGCTGAGGAGATTCCAGTAGATTGATGCTTCCAGAAGATGACACGTTGCTGAGTCGGCGAGGTGAGGTGAGACTGGAGGGACCTGGAGACTGGGTGACGATTTCTGCTCCATGGTCTACTCGAGCTTTGGCCTGCTCTCGGAAATGCAGTTTCTGGCTATCAATCTGCAGCAGAGGTAAGATTTAAATTAGTATTCTGGTTTTTTTTGGGTAGTAAATAGCAGTTCTTACAGATTCTTAAAGGAAAATTATACTTACCTCTTCCCCCCCATCTTTTTTTCTCTCTACGGATTGTACCCAGGATGAGGACCAAAACTGCATTACATCCCTTAACTTTACTTCGCTTCTCTGCATCTTCTCACTGGCCTTTTTGCCAATGGCTGAGGAAAATAATATTGCTTAATTAGGAACCCAGGGTTTTAGGTCCTCACTCTGGGTATAATACATGTGTGGAGCAAGGTGGAGGCGAGTATAGCTCCTTTGATAACTACACTCTGATTTCAGCAAAGCATGATAAATGAAAAGAGCATGAAAAGTTAAAAAGTGGTTGTGGGCTATTCAGAGCTCCAGGGGAACAAAGGTCTGTAAGTAACTTTCTGTGGCATTTCTAGCAAAACTAACTCACGGTTTGGGGTGGGATAGACTGCACATAGTAGTGGATGCAGCAGATAGAATGGATCCGAAGAGAGGGAGGGCTCCCCTGCGCATGTCACAGTCCTTATTGAGGTTAAGGAAGCAGCAGGGACCAGATGACTCACTCACAACTCCTACTCTTCAGTTTCCTGGATTTTGGACAAGCACTGCGGGAGAAACATTTGGAGCAGAGATGCAAGGTAAGGATTTTTTTAAACTACAGAGTGGGGCCAGTATGGGGTTAAATTTACATTTAATATAAACACATTCATTCTGCTCCAGTCCATCTGGAGTTACCATTAGGAATTTATGGTTTAATGGTTATATTTTCTTGTAAATGAACATGTGTCCCACAACGTGTCTCTCTATTGGCCAACTGCGTTATAACATCCGCTTCAGACGTGGCTTATCTGGAGTAATTGAGAAAGAACCCAGGAGAAAAAACGGTTTGCAGTTCACGACCAGCAGTTACCATGCTACCCCACCTCAGATACACCTTGAGACTCTTGTGACCCTTAGTGCAACAGTTCTCTGCCCGGGTGACTGACAACTTGGACTGATAAGTATCACTATGCACACTTATATGTGACTGTTGTTTCTTGGTATTATGATGGGCAATACTTGCGATTTTAATTACACTGCATAATTAAGCATTTTTTCTTGTAAAGAATTACACACTAGAGAGTTTTTACACTGTATTCACCAAATGACTGCTGTATAAGAACCTGTTTAATACAATTGTCTCTCAAATTAATTACCTTGATATTGCCACCTCCAGGCGTATGATGAGCATTTTCTAAAGAACCGATCTTAGATTGTGCTTTTTCCTTGAAATCAAGTTTCACGCTCTCAATCCTAATATGACCACCACCTGCAATCAATAATTTGATATTGTAATAACACCCCCCCCCTTTTTTAGAGCAAAATATTATTGCCAGAGACACCATGACATGAAAGGTAAATGAGCTGATCAAATCTGAATCAGCTAAATCTACCAGTTTCTAAGGATGTGCAACAGTCTAGTTTCCAAGGATGGTCAGGCAACCACTTTGCAGATATGGATAAAACGATCAAGATGTAGTATTAGAATGCTACAAAGGCAAGGTTTTATTCCTTTTCAAGCACAAAAGGAGATGTTATTTACTGCATCAAACAAAATATACTATACACTTTGCTCCTTAAAGCTGGTTTGTTGATAACACATAAAAAATATTTTACCTGGTCTATGGCGTATGTTCTTTAGTGATCCACATTTAGATGTAACATGACTAAGGTCTATCTTCTTGCTTACAATCTGGATCTGGAACATGGAGACATTTGGCATTAGTAGAATATAAAACCAATCTGATAAAGTATAGAAAGAGGAAATCTGGTGTAGAAGCTGAAAAAATAGTCAGTTAGTATTGATTCATGCTACAGAGGGAGTGAAAGTACAAAAGGCTTGTGCTTCAAGCATCAGCAAGCTTCTACTCAACAAAACACCCAAAACACTCCATTAGGAAGAGATTAGTTGTTATGCTAAGGAAAGTTTAAAAAACAAGCATCAAACTTGAGAAATCCCAGCACCAAATGTTTGTAGCCATAAGCAACCTCTAATCCTTATTTACTTTAAATACTCTGCCCTATAGCATCATTTGGTGCACAAGGTAGTACAGTACACTAGGTGAGTTTTAAGTGGTAGATTTCTAAAAATAAAATAAAATAAAAGTATGTAGAAAAGTTACTAAACCTACATATGTGGGCATATTATTGTACCTAATGTATGAAATAAGGTGATAATATAATGACTGCAAACTGGCCAAATCATTGTTAAACCCATGCTATGCTAGAATGTAGCATAGTTTTAACACACATCTTGCCCTGCCTGTGATATTTCCAAAACCTTTTGGAATTAGCGTGGAGTAGCCTATTCCCTATAGGCTAAGTTAAGTTTTGCACAACTACACTTTGCTCACTAAGTGATTAACTGCAATGCCGGATCTTGGGCAGGTAAGTTATGCCCCCCAAATTGAGTGCTGGGCCTGTTTCTATCATCCTTTATCAATTGCATGGTACAATGAAAGGTATGACAACATGTTGTTTTAGCATCCTTTCCATGCATGGTATACACATAATATATTTTCTTTAGGATGGTCTGTATACATAGAGAAATTCTTTAACCTATATATTCTAACCTATATATCCTAAAGGATATACATATTGATACCCCTTTGTACTGTTTTCTTCTCAATGTTTGGGTGGAATTTGCCAAAGGCAACAGAGGTTTGGAGGCTCAGTGTAGGAGTGAAAACAGGACAAACATGAAAGACAAACCAGGTGCTGACATGTAAAGTGCAGCTCATGAAAGGTGAATCTTAGAGGATCTTCTTAGGGAGCACCAAAGGACTGGGGGAGGAGATCCCATCTTTGACTGTGCTCTTACTTACATTTCCTCCCCCAGCAATATGAGTGATGTAATCCTTTGAACCACAACGGGAGTGAACATCACTATAATCAATCTTCTCATTTAAGATCTTAACCTAGAAGGAACGGGAGGCAAAATAAATATGCCCATGTGAACTATGTAAAACTAAAAGTAGAGCTAAAAAGGGAAGAACAAGACTTACTGGTTCAGCGTGTTAAAGGGCATATCGACCCTGAAAACTATCTTTAATATAAGGTAGGTGCCAGCTGCCCACTCCCAATTACCGTAATATTTCTTTAAAAAAAAGCCTCAGACAAAGCCTTCTCTTCTGCAACGTCTCTGATCCAGCTCCCTGCTTGCAGAAGTTGCAAGCAGGGGCCGAACCGGCAAGAGAAGGCTCTGTAAGTATGATGATGATGATGATGATCTAAGGATTTTTTTAAGAAATATTATGGCGGTTGGGTGTCGGCAGGGGTTACTTACCTTTATGCTAAAAGGGATTCACGCTAGGTGCCACGGCTGCAGAGGATGGATGATCCAGATGGTGAGGGAAGAAGGGCTCCCCTGCGCATGTCACTGCCTAGCCAAGGTTGAAAAAGAAACAGGCACCGGGACAGTCACTGACAGCTTCTATTCTGCACTTTCCTGGACTTTAAAAATGTATTGCAGGAAAACCATAAGGAGCAGAGATGTAAGGTAAGGTTTTTTTTACACTACACAGTGGTGCCAGTATGGGGTTAAATCTTAGTTTGGGGGTGGACATGCCCTTTAACTTTTAAAACCATATAGACTAGAGGGTGGAGGGTACCTTGTTAACCATCAGTGAAAAGAACAAAAGGTAAAAATGCCTGAAAACATTAACTGGTTATATAGATTAGAAATTGTGTGCTTTTAAGGGAACTTGAATATAAATGAGTTGTCATAAAAGTTACAAAATTTAAATTGGCTTAAAACATATAAGTCATTTTTTTTCTATAAGCAATATTACATGTGGAGATGCGACTTTCATTTCAGTATTCTCAGATTGTTCTTGATACTTTCATCTTGTATAAATCTTGTCAATAATGTAAAAGTCCGATACATCCTAAAATATATTCTGTGTCGTTAAAATAACAGCCACATTTCAGTTCTACCCCTCTGTGAACTAAATTGCACTAACCTGGCCACCTCTAGGCTGATATTTCATGTTCTCTGTGGATCCAATCTTGGACCTGATATGTTTCAGGTCTGGCAAAGGTTGGTTCATCACACGCATTTGCTTTGGTGTTCCAGGAGATTTAGGGGGAGTACGCAGAACAGCCACTTTCTTTTCAGAAGACATATAAATTGCAGATTTTGGTGTTCCTGGAGTACGTGGTGTGCGAGAATAGCTAGGTGTTCCTGGTGTGCCAGGAGTTCTGGAGGCGTAACTGGGTGGTGTCCCTGGGGTAATTGCAGTAGATCCTGGTGTATTTGGAGTAGTGGTCCCACTCTTTCCTGTTCTACTCCATATGGGTTCAGACTCTGAAAAATAGAGAAACAAAGCTTTGTGTATGTACATAATAAAGGGTGTACTTAAAAGTATATAAAAACTATAGAAATTAAAGTAACTAAGGTATTTTTGAGAACAAAATGCTTTTAAGTAAGAAAACCTTGTTAAGGGAGAATGAAAATACTTGTCTGTACCTTGACTCCCCCCCCCCCTTTTTTTTAGACACCACACATATGGACTTTTGCCATGATATGGAAAAAAGATTTCCTATGCTAGTCCTGTAATAGGTTGAGTACTAGTGGATACCTGAAACATGGACTTCTGATATGATACAGAATAAAAATGAAGACCAAGTACTGTTTTTGTAATTGAAATTTTATGTGACTTCAATGTGGAATTTTATTTTTTAACATTGGTATTTTGTCTGTAAATTTTGACGCAAAGATGTCTAAGAAAATGTAACCGTGTTTTAGTGGGTTTTGACATCTTGCAGTCCAGTAGAACCTACTTGTGGTACGTCGAACTGAGGAGGACACAGATGTGCTGGTGGAAATAGAATTATCTTCTTTTTCTGCAGGATAAACCTTCCTGATAGGGTGAATTGACGAAGGTCTAGGTAAGGATGAACGCTTTTCAGGGCTTTTGGACACCCCATCCTAAGAATCAAATCACATAGGTAATGTATTGAGAGAAACTTATCGTAAACAGCCAAAATAAGAAAACATTACTCTCTACCCCACTATCCTCTGCTGCAACGTTTCTATACTAATACATTTCTCTCTCTCCCTGCTGTGGACTGCTTACTCCCCCCTCCACCCTTTTTTCATTTATCTATGTTCCATACAGCTCCTTCTTCCAACCCAATCTCTGCATAGACTTGCTACTACAGTTAACAGCTCAGTGTCCATAATAAAGTGCAAAATATATCATTTGGGGTTGGGGGCAAGTAACTGACCAGTTTTTTGTTTTAAGGGACTACTTGCCCTTTAAAATGGTCTGATTGATGTCCAAATGAACACCCTAAAATGCAAAATTCTGTTAACAAAAATAGAAGCAAATGCAGTGTTTTTTTAAAAAATAAATCTTAAAAAACATCTTAAAAGTTATGAAACATATTTTGGTTCTTCAATTAACATTTAGTTTTCTCTTGATAAAGCCCATAATTAAATATATTGTCATATCAAGTAAATAAAAATGTACCAGATGGATTTACCTATATAGTATTATGTAGAAAGATAAACTATAAGCAATATTGGTAACAGTTCATGTCTAAGAAATAAGTTGAATTTATAGGAATTTACCTTGCGCTTGTAAAAGAAGTAATATATTTATATAAATACACTGAATATTAAATAACCGGCTTTTCACTTTGGAGTGCATTTATTTATTTAATTGAACATTCTGTATAGTGCCCAGAGTTCTAAGTTTAAATGCATGCACCTGGCCAGTGGAAATTATTACTTAGGAAAACTAATCTGACCTTTATACACGGTCAATTATTCAAACCTAGACAAGAATACCACTAGTTACTCACCAAAACTCTGTCCTTGGATTGCCGGGAGGCAGTATGACTCTGTTTGTGGGGTGACTCCCCTCCTACAGGTAAGCATGTATTACAGAAAAGAAAAAACTATATGGTTATAAACAGTCAGAGTAAACCATTCATTTGTCCTTAAAGAATACCAACCAATGGCAAAGCCATTGACCTATATATTGATTATACCAAACCACCCAGTCTCTTTGCCTTTCTAGGCATTTATCCTCTTTTGTGGTATTGCTACAAGTTTCCAAATAAGCTGTGGTTCCCATCCAAAATGTAGAGCAGTAGCTTAAAGCTTTAGCCTAGACTTTTTAATTTAGGTGCAATTTCAATCACATGATGGCCATTTGCTAAAAGTTTTATTCCCTTTAGAATGATATGAAAAAAAATCCTAGAATGAGTGAAACAACATTAAACAAAAATATACTCAAAAAAAAAAAGGAAAGAAAATAATAAAATAACTCAAAACCTGAAGAAAACAATTTATCCAAATGCCTTAGTATCTAGACAAGAATAAGGGTTAGGAATATGCATTGCATATTTGTATGTACTCAAATACAATTTTCTGGAAGTGGAATTTGGTATCTGGATCAGAAATTTTACTTTACACCCATTTACCATTTCTTAGCTCTCAATAAGACTGCCTGTGAGATACATGCTCTACTGATGTGACATAATGAATCACACAAAGTGACATCAAGCTGCTAGCACCTAGGCCATGGACATATGGAGTGCTGGTAAATAGTTGTGATCGTGTTTGAGGGCAGTCTGTGTACCGATCAACAGCTGACAGTATAACTAAAGGTTTTATTGCGTTAGTCATTTCATCAGTCTCATATTCCAGCCAATTCAATATTCTCAGTTTTCCAGCCATTTCACCAGCCTCAGATTGATACCCAATTTGCCAGTCCGAGTTTGCTAGCCTTTTCACTAGTCTCAGATTGCCAGCCAATTCACCAGTCTGAGTTTTCCTGCTATTTCCTTGGTTTCAAATTCATAGCCAATTCATCAGTCTCAGAATAAGCTTTATTACCAGCCTCAGAATATCAGGTTAATCACTAGATTCATTTTTCTAGCCATTTCACCAGTCTCAGTTTGTCAGCTATTTCAACCATGTACGTAAGTTCAGATTTGCAAAAAATGTCTCCCATGACAAGACATGCCCATTTCAGAAAGCCATGCCTGTTTGTGGGGCATGCCACTTATATAACCTTATGCTTCCCCCTAGAAATTTTCTGGAGATGACCCTGTCCATATCTCAAATTATGTTTTACAAATCTTTTACTTTTGGTGTTGAATAAAGAATAGAAACTAGATGGTGTCAAGGACAGTTCTAATGTATAAGCAAAATTTGTTGATCATTTCATTATTATATCTGCTCCTAGATTCCAATCAGGAGTGAGGGTGAGGCCACACTGCAACACACAGGAATCGCGCACCAAATCGCGAGTGTTATCGCACGTGGTTGTGTGCGCAATTCTTGTGCATTTTGCGTTTGCGCGCGCGTTAACGCACCAAAAATGGTTAACGCATGCGTTACCAAAACGTGAACATACGCACAATTGCATTGAAAATCAAGGGAATTTTCGCATTCCCGCGATTTCCATTTTAGCAAAAATCGAGGGCGCAATTGCGTGAGTGAATCGCGTGCGCAAACGCGCTAGTGTGGCCTCACCCAGATTGGCTCATAAAATGTTGAATCTAGCAAAACAGATGTATGATGTCACACTTGTATCTGCTCCTATAGAAGGCCATCAGGGTGCCAGGAAAACAAGAATACCTAATTTTCACACATACTGCATTTCTTAGGTTTAAAAGAAAATTACATTTATAAATAAGTGTGAAAGGCAAGCTTGTTCTGTACAAGAAGGTCCCAAAAATAAACTCAATTTTAGAAAATCCCACCAACCCCTTCATTAAATTAATTTTCCAATTTAACGAGTTACCACCACAACTCTCATTTTAACAGATTTTTGATTAGGGAAAGTGCTTCCCAGTGGGCAATATAACAGAAGTTATATATAAAACATTTATTTTCCAGCAAAATTGAGTTGGAAGACAGATCATGTTGACCTAAAAACTGTTATGTTTCTCATCTTTTATTTTGGTGTGGGTGTTAATTAGTAAGCAGTAAAAAAAAATTCCACTTGTCCAACCCTAAACCACTGCAGGAGTTTGTTACAGCAGGTTACCACTCACTAGAAGTCTATTGCCAATCTTACTACACACTAGTGCTGCCAAAAAATCTAGCGTCAGGTATGGCAAGAATAAAACAAAAAGCTTTCTGAAGAGGCACTAATAAAGCAAACAAAGTCGAGGCAATGTTAATTTTTCTAATTCAGTTATTCAGTGGGTAAGGCA
>JAACNH010003426.1:0-29113 GCA_019447015.1 Hymenochirus boettgeri
CACATTCTATATGATGCTGCTGATTTCCCAGATGACAGTCCCAGTATCTGCTAGTTAGAGATTACAGCCACATTCTATATGATGCTGCTGATTTCCCAGATGACAGACATTACCTGTATAAGGGCTCTTAAAGAAGTTTAGACAGAATTGCGGACATAGGATGTTGTATGTACCTAAAAGAAGCTAGAATTCTTGGGAACTATCTAAAATCCCTAGTGAATTCATGTTAGAACCTTATGACCGAGAATGGTGGGTTATAAAGGTATGCTATCAAATGTGGACACACTAGAGGCATCACGTGCGACCTATATCCATAGGGGGAGGGAATACTTTCAGTAATTGATAACAGGACCAAAGCTTCTTATCAGCGATTTATTAATTGTTCTTCCACTTATGGATATATTTGTTGAGATTGTAGCCCATGTGAATCACAATATGTTGGCCTGTACTATTAGATCTTTAAAATCTAGAGCCTGAGAACATATTAGAGCAATTAAGAAACAAAGATACTAGTAGTCCTGTGGGCTAAGCATGTTTGTATGGTTAATAATGAGAGATGTCAACCAATATCAATACAGGGAATACAAAAATATCCAAAAGAATCTAGAAACAGAGATAGGTATAAAATAATTAAAAAAACAAGAAACAAAGTGGATTTTTCAGTTGGATTATAGGTACCCTACAGGGATGAATTCAATATAGAGTGAATTGTTATGACCATATTAAGGAGAATAAACCCAATTTATATTACTTCAGAATCTGAAACCACCCTAAAACACAATAAACTATAAAATTGCCACTTAGTAAACTATGTTAAAGTAAATCAAAAGCTGTTAAGAACTGGATGAAGTATCTGTGTGTAGGTGCAGTGTTAGACCACACCCCTGACCTCAGTCACATGCTTCCTTGCTTTATCTGTGCCTGTAAATGGGATTGGCTAGCAGATATTAATGGTTGACCAACTGTAACAAGTTTGTGACATAGCTAGGATGAGCATGTTTTGTTGTTTGCCAGGGAACAGAATGGTCGTGACCAAACTGTCTGAACTAGAATGCCTGAGAGTAAAGCAACAAACCATATGTTATTTAGGTTAAAATTTCCAGAACCGCCTGTATCAAAAGAGCGTAAGGCACAGATTAATGTTTTTATATCAAGGTGTTCTGCCTTCGGTTCCGTCGTTGTTCTGGTGGCCCCTTTAGTGCCCCTTTTAAGTGTAGTGTAGGATGGAGTGTTTAAGACACTAACCTCTTATATAATCTTATAGACCTTATTAATTTAACTTTTTTATTTGCACATAAAAAATTAAGGACAACCTATAAAGCCGACAGAACAAAACTGAACCAGAAAGTCAGGACAACTTGATATTGAAACCAGTAATCTGTGTCTTTACCTCTCATTTTGATACGGGCGCTGGGAAATTACCTAAATAACATATGGTTTGTGCTTAGTTCTCAGCATCTGTATCAGCAGTTTGGTCAAAGACCATTATTGTTTGCACATGCTCAGTCCTTTGCTATGGCAAAACTTGCTTACAGTTGGTCACACCCATTAATAATCTCTTAACCAATCCTTTTACATGACAGATAAAGCAAGGAAGCATGTT
Organism: Hymenochirus boettgeri; assembly: GCA_019447015.1. Taxonomy (NCBI): domain Eukaryota; kingdom Metazoa; phylum Chordata; class Amphibia; order Anura; family Pipidae; genus Hymenochirus; species Hymenochirus boettgeri. The sequence continues at coordinate 1,604 of JAACNH010003426.1, forward strand.
GGACTGAGGTCAGAGTTTGGTTGACACTGCACATTACACACAGTTACTCATCCAGTTCTTAACAGGCTTGATTAATTTAACAGAGTTTACTCTAAAAGTGGCATTTATAGCTTATTGGTGTTTTAGGGGATTGTTTTCAGATGCTGGAGTATAAAAATTGGGTTTAGTTCTCCTTTAATGATATGTGTAAATTATGTTATCTGAATATGTTATGTTGGTATCTTCATAGATATCTTATTGTTATATTTTTTTGTGCTTTAAGTCCCTGGGGAATTTTGTCTGCATTATAGTATGTCACTGAGTGACACAATGTTACCTTTGGATTGGGGCCGATGTATACATCGAGAGAACCAAATTGCATGTCATCCTGTGTAATTCTATAATCCGGACGTTGACGAAATTTTGAAGGTCCGGTGTGATCAGCTTACTGAAGTTTTGGAAACAGCGATTAGTTTAACGATTCGCAGGCGTCTATTGCATCTCGCAGCTGATTGTATGTCATGCACCCATGTGGATGTTGGATGTGCTGTTAAGGAGTAGGATTCGTCTATTCGTCCGCAGCAAGGGGGTTAATGAGCTTCGGATGGTTTGAAGATCAGTGCTAATAGGAATCAGTAATTGACTATGATCGTTGTATGGGAATGGACTTTAAAAAAGGTGGGTGTGGGGACTATTCAACGGTCAGGCTTATTCAAATAAAGGCTTTTCTAGTGGATGATTTGGTGTGTTCTCGATGCTATTCCGTGTTGCAGAAGCACACAAAACTTTATCATTTTCTTTGAGGGATTTGGGCTGTTCCGACAGGCTCAAGGCATTTTTAGCACCTGGGCCACAGAGGGCTGAATGGGTAAGAGATTACTGCTTACGTTGTATGTAGTTAGTCCACACGTTGTGTGCCTATGCGAATGGTATCGGGGTTTATACACCCGAACCCATCAATATTATAAGTAAGGATCAGCTGTAGCATTTATCACTTCCAGTTGAGCAACACGTGTTTTCATTATGTTTCTTGTGCCATGTTAACTTCCGTTTGGGTTCCTTTGGCATTCATTTACTTTCGGTTGGGTTTCTTTGCTTGTTAACTTCGTTTGGTTTACTTCGCATTGTTACTTCATGTGTTGGATTGTCTTTGGATGTTTACTCCTGTGTGGGTTTTCTTGCGTTATTTATTTCTCTTTGGGTGTTCTTTGATTGTTTACTTCCTGTTTGGGTTTCTTGCATATTTACTTCCGTTTGGGTTTCCTTGATTATTTACTTCCGTTTGGGGTTCCTTTGCATTGTTATATTCCTGTTTGGATTGTCTTTGGATTGTTTATTTTCCTGTTTGGGTTTTCTTGAATTCTTACTTCCCAGTTTGGGTTTCCTTTGCATTTTTATTCCTGTTTGGGTTTTCTTTGCATTATTTACTTCCAGTTTGGGTTTCTTTTGCATTGTTTACTTCCTGTTGGATTACTCTGCATTCTTTACTTACGGTTTGGGATTTCTTTGCATGTTTACTTCCTGCTTGGATTGTCTTTTGGATTGCTTACTTCGGTTGGGTTTTCTTTGCATTGTTGTTACTTGCATGATTTTTTTACTTTAGTTACCCTTTAAGTAAGGCCTGCCAAGGGAATGTAAGTGTAGGTCAGTAGGTGTGGTGTAACCTTTAATGGGTTAAGTTGAGGGTATGTCTTTTTGTTTTTACAACATAAAACTAACATTTATTAGGATATTATCAAAATAGTTTTTTTTGTCTTATTTACCCTTAAGTATGGCAGCACACAGAAATGGAATGGTGTCAGTAGGTGTGTGTACCCATATGAGGTTGGGGGGATGTTGTTTTTGCATGTATGACTATTAACTTTCATCGATGATTGATAAATTCGTTTTTTGACTATAGTTACCCTTTAAGTATGGCTTCCATGGGTATGGAAAGGTGAGGTCAGTAGGTGGGTGTACCTGCATCTGTGTGGGGGTTGGGGGTATCACCGTTTGTATTTATGACATGAAACGGTTTGAAATTTCCACATTTGAGGATGTGTTACCATTATAGTCTATGTGTAAAAATGTCCGAAATTTTGCCGATAATGATGGTAAAGCTTCCGCGGATTCCTAGCTAGAAGATAGCACACTTCTCCTATATGCCCCGCAAGTCTGTACCGAATTTCATGTCTCTAGCTCTAAAAAACTGTGGGATGGAGATACAGTCCAAAAAAGCGGAAAGAATAAAATGGAAGAAAAAGAAATAGAAAAAACAGGAATTTGGCTTTTTCAAGCCAATTAATACGTATTTTTGACTTTAGTTACCTTTAAGGATGGCTGCCACAGTAATGGATAAGCAGATCAGTAGGTGTGTGTACTTGGGTCTGGTTGAGGGGGTATCGTTTTTTTGTGTGTTTACAACCCTAAAACTAACCCTTTATTGAAGATATATCAAAATTAGATTTTTTTTACTTTTACCCTTTAAGTATGGTGCCACAGGTATGGAAGGGTAGGTCAGTAGGTGTGTGTACTCGTATGAGGTTGGCGGTATGTTGTTTGCATGTTGACTATATAACTAACTTTCAGTGATGATTGATCAAAATTATTTTTTTGACTAAGTTACCCTTTAGTATGGCTTCCTAGGAATGCAAAGGTAGCGTCAGTAGGTGGGTGTACTGTGTCGTGTGTGGGGGGTTGGGGGTATCACATTTGTATTTATGACCATGAAAAAACTGTTTGAAATATCTACATTGAGGATTGTTACCAATATAGTCTATGGGAAGATAGCACACTTTTCTTATATGCCCCGCAAGTCTATACCGAATTTTATGTCTCTAGCTCAAAAATTGTGGGAGGAGATACAGTCCAAAAAAGCGGAAAATAAAACGGAAGAGAAATAAAAAGACAGGAAATGAGTTGCAAGCCAAATTACCATGTGCCAACTAAAATATATATGGAGCACAGCTACAGTAATTTATACTAGATGTACATAGTTGGACATGTACAGACATGTGGTAAATCACGTCTGATCGTGTAGTTCCCTATGGGACGCACGATCGGTCGACGAACTGCTATTGCCGCACACGACAGACATTCTCAAGGCCGCGCTTGCTTGTAGCGAGTGACACGGTCGGGACAAATAGTCCTTTGTGTGTACCACCCTTAAGGAAAGCAATGGATTTAATTTTAACAAATGTGTGTATTTCTCATCTTTGTGTAGTATATGCCAGTGTTATAATCTTACTGATTTGCGTGAGATGAACATTATCATTTCTTCTACAATATATTTATGTCATTCTTTGCAACATATTTATAATCTAATACATTTCTCCTTACTGAGGCCAAATGGAATATCTTTAATTGTAGCATTTGGGTGGAAGCTGTTAAAATGTTTTTCTATTCAGATGGCTTTACATGCAGATCAGTTTTTATAATATACAGAATCTATATACACTTTTACATCGAAAAATGAAATAGTGCTCTATTATTATCTATAGTAAATTTTAAACTGCCATGCCATCTGCATGGGGGGGAATCTGTCCATTAGGACAATATTAGTCGTTGCACTGCACAAAGTTGCCCTTTATGGAGAGTGGCAAGAAGAAGCCATTGTTAACAGAAAAGAATCATGCTCTGGGGTGCTTCTCTTCGGCAGGGACAGAGAAGCTGGTCGATTGATGGGAGTGATGGGAAGATGGATGGAGCCAAATACAGGGCAATCTTGGGAGAGAAAACCTTGGAGTCAGCAAAAGACTGAGACTGGGGTGGAGGTTCACTTTCCAGCAGAGGACAACGACCCCCTAAACATAAGCAAGGCAACAATGGAATAGTTTAAAACCAAACCATATCCATGTGTTAGAATGGCCCAGTCAAAGTCCAGATCTAAATCCAATCGAGAATCTGTGGCAAGATCTGAAACTGCTGTTCACAAACGCTGTCGTCATCTAAACTGATGAGCTGGAGCGGTTTTGCATAGAAGAATGGGCAAGGATTTCAGTCTCTAGATGTGCCAAAGCTGGTAGAGACATTACCCTAAAAGACTGGCAGCTGTAATTGCAGCAAAAGGTATTGATCAGGGGGCTGAATAATTACGCACACCCCACTTTGCAGTTATTGATTTGTTAAAATTGTTTGGAATCATGTATGATGTTCATTCCACTTCTCACGTGTACACCACTTGTATTGGTCTTTTCAGTGGAATTCCAATAAAATTGATTCATGTTTGTGGCAGTAATGTTGCAAAATGTGGAAAACAAGTTCAAGTGGGACGAATAATTTGCAAACCACTGTACATGTAAGCAGAACTTACTCTGATGTGTTGTGTTGTTGCTGCATGACCCCAGACCAATGCCAGACTATCTGACTCTCAGTGAGGGCAAGCATGCTTAGTAATCCCTATGAGGCGCATTGGAAAAGGGAATTTACCAACAGTCCCCATTCCAGTTACAACAAAACTATACAGAACAGAAGTTTTAAACTAAGGCACTTGATAACAGCTGAAATGTTAGATGTTCAGCTTGGATATCTTAAAGGAATAGGGGACAGACGGACAGTTCTTCAACAAAATTAATTGTACAAAGATAGTTGGGAAGAATTATAGTTTCCAGAAATGGCTAATTAAAAAAAACAAAACAATTTTCAGTGTACATATCCCTTAAGGTAAAGTTGTTAAAAATGCATGCACGACAGGTCAGGTCATGTTACTCTCAATAAGATAACATCATCATCAATTTAACTACTAGCTTTAGGGGTTGTGGAAAACACACAGATTTATTCCACTGTTCATGGACTTGCCCTCTAGTTCCAAACTGTGGCTGTGGACTGTCAAAACTGGTCTCAGAACTTATTTCAATCTCCTCTGCACAGCTGCCAGATTGTACACTTGCTGTGCGTTGGAAAGGCCAATGTCCCTCAGTGGATGTGATGGTGCAGTGGAGGATTTATAGATATAAATATTATTTACAAATAAAAATAGGGTAAACAAAGATTTAAAATATCATAAGGAAGATTCCTTAAATATTAATACTATGACCCATAAACAAGAATATAAAGTGATGCAGTGAACAATGATCAAAAAATGATACCATATATAAAGTGCATATATACTTCTAATAGCAATAAGCATAAAATGGAGAATGGAGAAAAACTCCTATGTACCACACGGTCTACAACCTTACGACTCAGCGTCCCTCCTGGAACTCGATGTCTTTCCGGTTCCCACCAACAGCCACAGTACCTTCCAGCTTCTAGCACGTCTGGCTTCTCCCTGCATGATAACTATTATAACTTATGTCACGGGAGGGAAAACCGCTGAACCTCGGGAGGTTGTAGACCGTGTGGTACAGGGGGTAAGAGGACTAACAGAATGGAGGAGGTGTGGAAGTTATCATCCACAGGGGGTAAGAGGACTAAGTATTTGGACTCTCACATAGGTTGTAATCTCCATGGACTTATATACTTTTTGCTATTAGAAGTATATATGCACTTTAAAGGAATAGTTAAACTGCAATAGTGAACTATTCCTTTTCTACATGATTGAAGCCAGGGAGGTTAAGGAGCTATGCCTACTCCTGTTCTCAATCAATGTTTAGATAGCCAGAACGAACTTCTGAAATCTCACCTTTCATGCGATCCAGGGGGCCCGCTCTGACAGTTCCTGACTCTCCGCTTCTGTTACGCATAATGGCATAACGCCTTTTTCCTCTGCTTTCTCCTGCTTGAACCTCAAACAGTAATGCCCGTGAGTTCCGTGCACTCTCTTGCTTGAGCTCAAACAGTAATGCCTGTGAGTTCCGTGCACGTGCGTGTGCACGATACTCACAAGCATTACTGTTTGAGGCTCAAGCAGGAGAAAGCAGAGGAATCTCAGAGGGGCGGAGCTTAACATTCAGCAAACCAGTAACAAGATGTCAGCAACTTCCAAGGCACAAAGCTAGGCTCTGGAGGGGCATAGGTAAAAAAAAATATGGCAACAGTATTTTTTAAATGCAGCTTCCAAATGAACATAACTTGATTTTACAGTTGTACTATCCTTTAAGCATTATTTCTCGTTTAAAGATTTTTAGCTTCTGCTGCTCTTGCCTAAGCTTTCACTTTCCAGCCCTACTGAATTAATCAGATGAATGGGATAAATACAAAAGAAAAAATTGACAATTACCCGTCCATAAGAAATGTCATCCAAACTTTCAGAGTGGGTTTCAAACCAATCACAAGAATCTATAAAAAACAGATATATAAATATATATATATATATGTTATACTCCATTGATTTTCTTAAAATGTTTAATCAAACCTTTCAGTACACAACCAAACTAACCAAACCAAATATCTCTTGTATTTAGTTAGAAACTGGACTTAAATTTAGTTCTTGAAAGACAGATTCTGTATACAAGTCATTCTGAATTGAGAAATCCAGCCGGATGACTAGCGAAAGGTCTTCAAGAACTAAACTTTAAGCCAGTTGATCTAACTGAATACAACAGATATACCATGACCAGGATGAATGAGGAACTTTTCACAAGCATAACAACAAAACAAAAAAAACAGTCAAAACAAATCAACCTGAGAGAATCTTATGCATCATGCGAGAAAGTTTGCAATGATGCCTGGCTGGATAAAACACGCAGAGCTACAAATAAAAGTGTATGATAAGCATTATAAAGATATACTGCAGGTCTTGAATCATAAATTGCCTTGTTTTTCTACACTCCAAAAATACATGTTAAAGAAACACATGTCAATTGTGTATGTTTACTCATCAAGAACAGGTGAAATAAATCAGAAAAAAAAAAAAGAAGAAAGAAATCCAGGACCTTTGTTAAGGATGCCATAGCCAGCAATGAATAATGGGTGAGGGGTGATCTCGTAGCTCTGTCTTGTGTGCAGGGGCTCAATGCAGCAAACCTCTCCTTTTGATCCACTGAAAAGGCATCGGGATCACAGGTTTTTTCACTCCCATTACCCTCCTGTAATGTTACATGTTAATGTAATTAATGTTACATGTTAATGTTTTAATGATTGTGCTGATTACAACTATGGACATTGCAATACATTCAAGAAAATCACACAACCACCAAAACTGTTGGCCAGACTCATGATGGCTGAGCTTACTATAATTTTGCCCATTTTAGTTGTTTTACGTGATCAACACTTAGGAACTAGTTAACAAGCTAATTATTTGTGGATAAATTTGTAGCTATATCTTAAACTTTATATATACACTTGCAATATGGAGGTATCAGCACACATTCTAATTATTAGAAAATGCAACTTACTTAAATGTTAATTCAAAGACGGAACCTCACTGTCATTGCAGATGGCAAGAGTTTGGATCATCAGTAAACTAGGCAGAAAAAATAATTCATTTAATTCAGATGACAATATATATATATATCTAGCGAAAGTGTGCCCGTTGGGCACCAGTGGAAGTTATGTGTGTATGTTTTGCTAGGTAATTATTATTATTTTTATTGAAAGCTCGGGGTCATGCTTCAGTGTTACTAACACCAAAGTGCAAGAAACATGCAAGTGATTCAGGATCTGTCTGCTTCTCCCTATGCATAAAGCTGTTAAGCTGTGGAGCCAGAGAGAGGCGAGAGATGCTACATATATCTCTTTAGCTAGTAGGTATCAGGATCCATAGAACTTGTTGTCCCTTTCCACTCCCAGCAAGTATCCAGGGGAGGCTCAAATGGGGGAAGTCTGATGAAAGTCCTAAAAAGGACCCAGGCAATCCCAACACATAATATCAAACACACACACACCCTCCCAATTTTATTTGACCTGCCAGCTAGTCAAAGGCAAACTAAACTAACATAAATATTAATAGTCTAAGTATATTGTGACTATACCACTAGAGGTCAGACTTGATATGATTATATTGCACCTGTTTTTACTTCACCCAATTTTAAGGACACTGTTTGGCACTTGTTGATTTATATTGTCTGAAGAAGGTACTGAGCCGTACAAAAATGTTACGTGGGTAATAAAACAACACATTCTGTTAGACCGGCGTGCGTGTGAATTTACTTACAATTCTAACTAAACAGCACCATAGGACAACCTGATACCTGTTACAGGATCCAGAATACAAAGTGCTAGGTACATACTTATATAGTATTAACCACAGCAGGCTCCAATTGCCAATTAAGATGGGGTGGTTAGGAGAACACAGGATTAGTGTATTAGCTATAAATATTAGGGAGAGATGTTTTTAAAGGAGCTAAAAGCTCCCCAGGAGTATAGAATGAAGTAGAGCCTTCTTAATAACAGAAGAGTACCTCACAGACTCATGTTATTATAATAGCATTGCCCTAATAATGAAACATATAAACACATGTTTCTCATTTATAGAATATAGTCATTGGCATGCCTATGACTAAGGACGGAATAGGTCCGAAACGCGCAGGCGTTAGTTTGTCTAAGGATGTGTTGGTGAATCCGTATTATTAAAGGATTTTTATTATGCAGCTACCGTGTTTGTTGTTTCTTGGAGTGCGCAAGTTCCATCATTGATCAAGTTGTCAGCAAGGTTTCTGTGTTTGCTGTGACACAAAACTTTGTCGACCATTAAAAACTTCAGAGGATGTGCAATTGTTGCAGGGGGATCTAGATAGATTGTTACATTTGGCTGCTAAGTGGCAGTTGAGATTCAATGTTGATAAATATAAGGTGATGCATTTTGGACTTAAAACATTGTGCTGCTTATACTATAAATGGCTCTGTGTTAAGTGAATCCCAGTTGGAAAGGGATCTTGGAGTCTTGGTGGATAACAAACTTAAAGGTAGCAAGCAGTGCAGGTGGCAACAGCAAGAGCCAGCATGGTATTGTCTTGTATAAAGAGAGGTATGGATTCAAGGAGGAAAATGTTATTCTCCCGCTTTACAAAGCATTGGTAAGGCCTCATTTGGAATATGCAGTGCTATTGGAATCTTCTGTACAAAAAGGACATCTTTTAAAATGGAAAAGTTCAGAGAAGGGCAACTAAATTAATAAGGGGATTGGGGGAGCTTGAATATGAAGAGACTGGATAAGGATAAGTTACAATTATGTACGCTGGAAAAAAGGCGTTGCATGGGGATATGATTACTGTGTATAAATACATTAAAGAGCCATACAATAAACTATCTGGGGCATTGTTCACCAATGAGCATGCAGAGGACACATGGACACCCTTAAGGCTTGAACAAAAAAGGTTTAGGCTTCAAGTTCGGAAAGGGTTTTTTAACGTGAGAATTGTAAAGCTATGGACACTGTTTTCCAGTGGACATTTTAGGACAGGTTCATTCATTGGCAGTTTAAAAAAAAAGATGAGTTTCTGCAAACAAGGAATGTTGCAAGGTACTGGTATTGATACATAAAGTAGAGTTGATCCAGGGAAATTTCAGATTGGCACTTGGAGTCAGGAAGGATTTTTTCCCTTCATAATTTGGTGGGTTTTTTGCCTTTTTGGATCAACAGTTAGGCAGGAAATGAGGATATTGCTAGATGGGTTGGATTGGATGGACATATGTCTTTATTTAACCTCAAATACTATACTATACTATTAATTATATCCATGTAAAACTAGATCCATACAGGCTTTTCTGTTCTTTGTTTGCCTGATCACCAAAAAGAACTGTGCACAGAGTTGGTAAAAAGATGTCTAGCAACAACAACATATTTACATAAAGTATTTGAAAGCAATACCTGAAACAGTATAAAACCATTTACCTTGATATGTAATATTGCAGTTCCAGGGGGGTGAGCATCTGTTATGGATTCTCAAAAGTTTACCACCAGCCAGGTCCCACATAGTTATCTAAAGAGAGAAATAAATCATAAGTGGTGGGAACCAAATTTTCTGATTAAAAAAATATTCCTATGATATTGGCAACAATACAAAAAAAAAAACTGTAAAGAATGTTTAGAAAGAAGAGTTTATCTTTTTCTTTCTTCTTTCCAGCCTGCAGGGGGAGACAGTGGGGTTATGTACCATTCTCCAGGAGCAGGCACATTAAAAACAAAGGACGTGAGGCTCTGGTGCCCCTCCACTCAGGGAATACATATATGAGCACCGAAAACCTCCTCAGTTTAAGTGTCCGCTTAAGGAGATGGATCTCAGCACTCTTCATTTTCAGACAGTGACTCCAGGCCCCCACCAGCTCCCAATGTAGGAACGCATGCAGACAGACCTGGTCTCGTGTCACAGAGGATTGCACATCATCCCCCTGGGAATGTGCATGACACTGTTTCCCACGGCTACTACACTGGCAGACCCCTCCTGGTGCTGGGCTTTTTACATGATGCTGGAGGGCAGGACTTTCCCATCTCTCTGCATTCAGACACCATTCTACAGTGTGGTTCTCCTCCAGACATGCTCATCATACTTCAGCTAAGTGTGGCTTATAGTTAATTTTTCCGTTATTAATTTTTTTGGTTAATAAAAACTTATAAGACATCTTTTTTCCTCTTTCTAGCTACCTTAGCTCTTCTCTTTCACATCTTCCAAGGAGAAAGTCACGTCGTGTTCAAAAGCAGCCAGTCTGTTCTGCTATTTCTAATGTATGTGCCTGTTGCCACGAAAGTTGCCTGCATTGTCTCTGGCCCACTATGTGAGACAGTGTTTGCCAGCACTGTAAGCCTGTGTAGACAGTGCTTGCCAGTCGGGAACACGAGTGGGCTAAAAGCTCCGGTTCAAAAGGCGTGTGTATAGGCACCTTTAGGCAGCCATCATAGTGGGTTAATAGACTGAACTCAATAGAATCACATTTTATTTAGCAAACTAACAATTATACAATAAAAATTTCTATAGCTATGTTACTTGTTAATGTAAATCTAGAATGGAATTGAAATAAAGCAGGGAAATAAACTGTTTTACCTGTCCTTTGCAAAGCCACACAGTAATCTGAACAGTCATTGTTGATACTCAGAGAGGAAATTGCTCCATATGTGCTCCCACTGCTGTACTCCCAAGGACAAGTCTTAGTGCCTGATTGTATCTAAGGAAGATATTGTTTTAACAATAACGCACACACTAAAATCCTGAGACTTACTTTAATGAAAGCGAATATAAAAACTGTATAAGAATGCACTGTATAAGCAATGCAACCAGAGCCCAATGCAGCATATATTACATATGAAACAGTATTAAAAATGTTTTTCTGATGGGTTTTCTTTAGCCCTGTACATTTGCACTTATGGTGCACAATGGTGGACTGATTAAATTAAGACACCAACTATACTTTGTTTTAAGGCATTAGTGAGCCCACCAAAAACATACTTATGGCAGATTCACTCCTTAATAATTCCTAGAAATCTTGGCATGCAAAGATCAACTTTTCATACCTTTCCTTATTAGTTCCATGGGGTAAGGAAAAAGAAACAGAAAAAGTAATAGATTATTAGTACCCACAAAGCAACTTTTGTTTACAAACATTTGTAATTGTGCTCCCCTTAAAAATTGTTCCCATTATAGACCCCCCTCCCCCGCTTTACCAAAACTAATGTATTATTTAACTTAATAGTAAAATATGTTACATGATTTGTATAAACCTGTACTGTCTGCTTTTTCTTAAAGGGCAAGTCCAACACTAAAAAAGTCCAAACTAAAAAGGAGATTTTGTTACTCACCGTAAAATCTTTTTTTCTGAAGAAGGGGGACCAGGCACAGCAGGGGTTAAGTATTCCACCTCCAGGAGCGGACACTTAAAATTGAAATTTTCCACAGGCTCTGGTGTCCTCCCCTTACCTTATATTCTGCAGCACCAGCAGCCTGCAGTTTTGTCCCAAAGAGGGAGCGAAGGAGTTCAATGATAAACTTACAACTGTGATTATTAAAAAACACTCTTAAGCACTAACCGATATAGAAATACACAGATAATCTACATAACTAAAATAACCGTTCTAATAACTTGGCAGTCATAACACATAGGGAGGGAAATTCCTGGGCCCCCTTCGTCTTCAGAGAAAAGATTTTACGGTGAGTAACAAAATCTCCTTTTCTCTTTCAGCCTTGAGGGACCCTGGCACAGCAGGGGACGTCCCAAAGTCCCGAACACTAAAGGGGGGGGGGCAGAAGAAGTTAACCCTCTGCTGCTTACAGCCACAGCCAGCCTACAGTCGACTCCGCTGAAGCAAACACATCCAACCTGTAAAACTCTATGAATGTGGATATTGAAGACCAGGTGGGTGAGTGAGCAGCCCCAGCTTCTGTATAACATCTTGAGATGACACTCCGAATCCATCTCGCCAGGGTCTGAGGCGACGCTCTGGAACCTTTGTGAGGACCCTTCAGTAGGATAAACAGTGCCTTGATATACGAAAAGATTATTTTGGAGATGTATGTCGGAGAACTCTGAATTCATCCAGCGAGTGCAACCTCTTTTCTTTAGGGGAAGCTGTTGAGGATATAGAGCTGGGAAGACGATTTCCTGACGTAGGTGAAAGGAAGAAACGACTTTTGGTAGAAACGTTGGACGAGGTCAAAGGACTGCTTGTCCCTGTAAAAAGGAGGCAAAGATTGATCTATCAACAGAGCTGCCAGCTTGATGCCCTGCGTACTGATGAAATGGCTAGTAGAAAAGGCGTTTTACAAGAAAGAAGAGATAACACTCCGACTTTAGAGGTTCAAAGGGAGGCCTTGAAGAACTCAACATGGTTGTACGAATCTCTGCGCGGAGGCCGAATGTGCGCAACCCCTTGTAAGAAGGTTTGTACATCCTTTGTGTTGCTAGGCCATGAAAGAAAAAATGACAGAGCTGCAATCTGGACCTTTAGGGCACTGAGAGATAGTGGCTAGGATGGAGGATTCAATAGCCACGCCATCAAATTGAGTCGTTGAAGATCTGGGTGGAAGAAAGGACCCTGAGAAATGAGATCTGGCCATAGGGGTAGATGCCATTGTCATCCCACGATATTCTCAGGAGGTCCGTAACTAGGCTCTTCTCGGCCACCTTTTGCTATGAATATAGTTGTGGTTTCTACTGCCTGATCTTCTTTAGTATGCGGGGAATCATGGCTATTGGAGGGAAAGCATACACTAACTGGAAACGCCATGAGACTACCAGTGAATCTATGAGGTGTGCCAGAGGATCCTATATTCTCGCACAGAAGAGGGGGACTTGTGTTGAGACGCAATGCCATGATGTCTATTTGTGGAGTCCCCATCGACGAGTCAAAGTTGCGAAAACCTCTTGATGAAGAGACCATTCCCCGGATCCAGGGTTGTGGCGGCTGAGGAAATCCGTTTCCACGTTGAGGATCCCGGGATGAAGACGCCGAAACATAGTGCTCTGCGGTGGGCTTCCTCCATGGCCATGTCGCCCCGAGTGCCCCCTTGTGGTTGATGTATGCCACCGCTGTAGCATTATCCGACTGGATGGACAAAGCTTTTTTGAGGGCTAGTTTGTAGTTTGAGGGCTTGGATCTTCTCCAAGGGAGGAGAATTTGCTGGAAGCACAGGATGTAAGAACGACATGCCAAAAATGTGATGCGAGGGCTGGGTATGATGGATGACTTGCGAGGGTTGATGATCCAACTGAAAGATGTTAGGATTTAAGCGCATGTTTTTATGTGAGCTGAGGCCAGGGTTTGATCAGTAGTGGTCTAAGTAGAGCAGGAGGCAGATACCTTGCAGGTGAATAAAAGCTGCCTGACATGCCATCACCTTGGTGAAGACCCGAGGGGCGGGATGTGAGGCGAAGGGGAGGGCCGTGAACTGATAATGATGTTTCCCACCATGAATCTTAGAAAACGGTGGTGGAAATCTCCCAATTCTATGGCTAGAATTACTGAACAGAACAATTCCATTTGAAATGGATCTTCCTGACTTACATGTTTAATTCCTTGAGGTCTAAAACCGGGCGGAAAGTTCCGTCTTTCTTGGGAACTAGGAAGAGGGGGAATAAAAACCCTGAAATCTGTGAGAAGTAGGGACCGGAACTTACTTTCGAGAGCAATAGAAGAGCTATGCTTGATTAGGGCTTGTCATTTGGATGGCGATCTGGGCAGGTTGGACGGAAAAAAGTGTCTCGGGGGAGGAGAGATGAACTCTATTCGATACCGTGAGAGATAATGTCCAGAGTCCATGAGTCTGGGAAGGGTGGTTCCACGCCTCTGGAAAAAATTTTAGGCGTCTCCCACCCAAGATGGGGGGATAGTCATTCCGACTTTGGTTTTCCGCCGGCAGGACAAAAGGTTCCCCTCATGTTGGACCAGGGTCGAAAAGTTGTTTGTCTTCTTGGAGGGGCCTGGGCTGATTGCTCAGAAGGAGTCTGCGGAGCGGAAAGGGTGAAAGGAAGGGTGCCTATGAAGGTAGGTGCCTACGGGTGTTTTGGGGAATAAATAAACTTTTTTTCCCTGTTGCTTGAGAATAATTTTTTCTAGTTTGGGCCCAAAAAGCTGTCCTTCTGAAAAGGGAAGACTGGTTGGGCCTTTTTTAAAGCAGCATCGGCTGCCAAGGCTTTTAGGTAAGACCCTTCTAGTCGCTGAGGCGGAAGCCGAGCGACCAGCAAACTGGATTCTAAAGTGCGTCTCCAATGTAACCGCCGCGTCTGATAAATCCTGAATATATCTAACAGAGGGACTTGGTTGGGTCAGGGTCGGATATCCTGGTATAATTGGTTGGGCCATACCTCCATAGCTTTGGCCATCCAAGCGGAGGCAAAGGTCGGTCTTAGAGCAGATCCTGAGGCGCAAAGGATGTTTTAGTAGCGCTTCAATGCGACAATCGTTTGGATCCTTGAAGGTAGTCGCTTCAGAAGAGGAATGGTGGTGGCTCTGGAAGTCGAGCCACTGGAGGGTTGACTATAGGGGGCCCATCGCTCTATGTCTGCCTTGGGGAAGGGAAATAGTGTTTAAAAGACGGGATGACCGGTCTGCGATCTGGTTCGGACCATTCGTGTAGAATGATCCTATCCTGTTGTTCATAAAGATGGAATTGAACTGAGGCTTTTTTAACTCTAGAAAAAAGGGTTTTGGAAGGGTCCTCTTGGGATTTCGAGCCCTGAATCTTAAGAACAGAAAGAACTGACCTTATGAGTGAATCGACAGCTTCTGAAGTAAAGGTCGTGAACTGGAAGTCCCGCCCCCGAGCGCATAGGGAATGTCGTGCCAAGAAGAAAAAGCGTCAGGAGAAGCTCCCGCCCCCCAGAGGACACGGGTCCCCAGATGCCGGGTCCAGAGAGATCATTCTGGATCAGCTTAACAGTGAGTGCCAGAGGTGAATTTCTTGGAAAAAAACTCTGGAAGGGTTGCCCTCCAGCTGTTCCATAGGAGGTAACATTTTTCCACACATCAGAACGTGGGGACAGCCATGTCTGTGTGAATCTGATGGGGGAAAAAACGCGGAGGGATTACCTTCCAGCTGTTCCTAGGTAATATCCTGCTGATAGAGGAGTAGTCCAACTTCTGAGTGGACACTTGAAAAACTGAAGCAGGCTGCTGGTGCTGCAGAATATAAGGTAAGGGGAGGAGCACCAGAGCTTGTGGAAAATTTCAATATTCAAGTGCTGGGGAGGATAACTATTATATGGCATAATTCTGAAAATGGGGTGGACTTGCCCTTTAACTTATGCCAAAGATGCTTCAAAGATATTTTTTTTTTGCTCCATTGCAATGCTATACAAATAAATAAATAAACACTGTATTTAAATTCTCTACACAAACTTCTGTCCTGGGTCAGCATATGACAAAACCAACGTGAAACTCTGTGTTGCCTATTTAAACAAACACAGTATCAGGCAATATGATGCATGTGATAAATTGTAAATAAAAATAGGAAGACTAAATGCACTCTAAGTACAGTATTTACAATATCACAAAATTATTGCTTAGTTTAACAAAATGAATAATTATTTATTGGAGCAGAATAGAAGTACAGATAGTGGTCTTACCAAAGATCAAGGCCAGACCATGAGATGTGCCAACAGCAATAAGATTAGAGACCACCTGTTAGAAAAATAAGTACATGTTTATCTGCATAAAAACAGAAGAAAAAAACTAAGGTCTACGTTCAACACTACATCAAACAAAAATGAACAATCGCAGTGCATCGCATGTGCATTCTGCTAAAAATGGAAATCGCTGGAATGTGAAAATTCCTGCGATTTCCATTTTACCGAATATCGCAGACGCAAACGTGCGAAAAACCCGCTAGTGTGGCCTAGCCCTTTTAGTCATGTGTAGCAGACTGTTTTTCCTATCTTTTTCCTGAAAACAGATCTGTTTCTGGACAGAAATGTGTGCAGCAGTGAGTTTTTTTTTTACGGACCAAGTCAATCTAATCCATTAAAAAGAACTCTGTGCACATATTTCTGTTCGAAAATGGACAAAAATGGACCAGTGTGAACAAGGCCTAAAGGGTAAAATGTGCATACATTTGCATATATTAAAGGGGCAGTCATGGATATTGAAAATATTTTTAAAATGCTTTGTCGATATTATTTATTTTATATTTATATTATATTACATTTCAGGTGCTGCAATTGTCCTTCTTCTTCCCAGGATGCATATTTTTCTTATAATGTTCCTAACAGTAATTTCTACTGATTGGCAGTTGGATGGGTCAAACATTCTCAGATCTCTACTGAGCAAATAAATCAACCCAGTGACAATTCAAGGGCAAGACATGATGAACATGAAGTCAGCATTTAAGAAGCATATTTATGCACAGCCAAAATTTTGGATACCCAGGAAAATACAGCCATTTAAAAAAAAAAAAGTATATGAATTTGTGCTGTACTCTCCCTTAATGCACCCAAAAGGATTCTTATCCATATCAGTACACTTTTAGGGTAAACGGATGATTACAATTTTAGCATTCCAACTTTAAAAACAAAAATCATAGCGCCCAATTAGATGCCTTCCAGCTATTGTTGGCCTATAACCCCAACCAGAGTTGTTGACTGGACCACACCACTGTACTAGATAATGTACTCCTAATACCTAATTATTATACAAACAGCAAGAAATAAGCAAGCATGAATTCTAGTTTGTTCTCTTTAAGCAATAAAAGTTAAAAACCTTAAGAAGTTTCAATAAGCTTACAGTCTGGGATTATTTCTGAAACTTGATTTAAGGGCATGTCCACCTTTATAAAAATTTGTCATACGATAATATACTTCCCAGCCCAACCGCAATAATAGTTCTCAAAAAGGGCCCGATCTTTACTACCTTCTCTCTCTCCTCCACCGCAGCTGCCGGCTTCTGCTTGCAAGACACTGCAAGCAGGGGGCAGGACTGGCAGCCGCGTCCGTGATTGGCTGAGAGGCAGCCAATCAAGGACGCTGATGCGGCTGCTCAGAATGAAGGGGAGAGAGGGAGGTAAGTAGAGTTCGGGGGGACTTTATTAAAAATATTTTAGAGCGGTTGGGGCTGGGGGAAGGATAAACTAATTTATGGCCAAGGGTTTTAATGGTAGGGGGAGGAATCGCAAAACGGGAGGGGGAGGGAGGCGCCAGTGCGTATGCCAAACTTCTCCTGGAGGGGAGAAGAGAAAGGAGGCAGAGTCCTATATGGAATTGCTATTCTCCTGGTGGCCAGTTTTGGGGACTTTGGGGGGGGATGACAGGAGAACCATGGAGCTGGGATGTAAGGTAAGGATTTTATTACACTACAGAGTGGGGCCAGTAGGGGTTTAGTTATAGTTTTGGGGGTGGACATGCCCTTTAAAAGAAAGTTAGACCCTGAAAGCATAAAAAACAAAGCATGTGTATTACAAGCCGTAACAATCTAGGATACAGGCCATACAAGCTTGCTAGGAAATAAACTGCAAAGGTGTTCAGTGGCAAGCACAAGATTTTTAGGGCGGATTCCTAAATGGGTTAAAACTGAATAAACCAGAAGAAAGTTCATGACTAAATACATTCATGTATTCTATTATATGGATCATATAATAATATTATATAATTCTCTAAATTCCATGATTATTATCACAGTTAGACAATACAGATAACCCCCTTTACTTTGTTATAAAGTATATTCATTAAGGCTAGGTACACACACACAGATTTTTCAGGCCAACCGACCAATATTCCCCTGAATCAGCCGGTCGGGCTGATGATTTCAGGGTGTGGAAAATGCTGTTGCTGTTGTTAGCCTGGATTGGACGAAAGGAAAATTTGACATGCAGATAAGTCTTGCCGATCGTGTGCATATCCATAGGAGACATTTGCAGTGGTGATAACTCTATAGGTGACGAATGGTTGGGACGGAAAATATGGCTGTGTGTACCCAGCCTAATGTTGTTTTACTGAGAAAACACATTTGTACCACATTACCAATAGTGTCTTTTAAAGTCATAGATGTGACACTGATGGTGGATCTGACAGAATTGCAGATTTTGTCAGTATTGGGAACTATTGGGACCAGACAGTGTTTGATAGTTTTATTTGCACTGCATACGTTTCACTCCAGCACTTATACCCATTCCATTGTATCTCTGTGTTACCCACCAACTAGATTGTAAGCTCTATGGGGCAGGGACCTCCATTACCTCTTGTGGCAAAGCCTAGCAATCTATTTATAAAAGTTATATATTTATGTACTGCACTATGTATTATCTCCCTTGATGACTTTATTGTATTTTAAACTGTACAGCGCTACGTCCCCAAGTGGCATCTATATAAATAAACATATACATACATACATACATTCATCAGTTCCCACAGTATAATACATTCCGAATCTCTTTGGACCATTTTTTATCTGCATGAGTGCACAAATTTTGGTCGGTGTGTGTCAGAATTGCCTTTAAAGGGGAAAAGTGGGTCTCCAAACAATGTTTAAATGAATAGTTTAAATGAAAGGGCAGTTTCTACCTTTAAAACGAGCCATCAACACCCCTCTCTACGTGCTCCACAGCCCAAGATAAAAGAATGACTGACCAGAAAGTTTATAGGGTGGGAGGCTGACATGTGACTTCTCCTGCACAGTGCCGCCGGCAAGCACAGCCTAGACTCCCTCAGTGTGTGAGGGAGACAGGAAGTCCCTCCTCCTCTCTGCTGTGTGAAGTCCTGACAGAGTAGGTAAGGGAATCTACAGCCCTTCTTTCCCACTATTGTGAAAACAGCCTTTTCAGGCAGAGTTCTCAGTGTTTTCTGTGGGGAGGGGTGGGGTGTCTGAGTGGCCCACAGGACCCGCGAGTGGGCGAGGCTTGTGAACCGCATGTGGGCGGGGCTTTGCACCCGCAACTGGGTGGGGCTTATGTACCCAGGGGTGGGTGGGGCTTGTTGCGCCCGGGGGTGGGGCTTATGCACCCACAAGTGGGTGGGGCTTATGCACCCGCGAGTGGGCAGGTCTTCTGGCCCATGAGTCTGTGGGTCATGGCACTCATGGGTGGGTGGGGCCACATGGGGCTGTAAGAGAATAGGCCAAGGGGGGCCTGCAACTGGAGGGACCATGGGGTCCTTGAGTGGGACAGCCCAGGGGGGATGCAAAGGGGAGGAGGAGATGCAGGGCAGATTGACTGACATGGTTTCAGAGCAGGAAGTGCAGGGACCTGGTGATGCTGGTGCCATATCACACACAAAAAGTAAATATCTTCAAAACTATGCAAAATAAACAATGAAAATAAATTGCAAAAATTCTCAGGAGACCAATTTTCCTTTAATAAATCATCCAACAGCCACAGCGAAGGGAAAGGTAATCTTGTGTATCTTGCAGCAAAAATGGCCAACATACTTTTAGATTGTGCAAGACATTTAAGCCATGCGTTAGGGCCCTTGAAAATCAATATACTGTTAGAAACCTTGGATGAGATGAAATGACATTTATTCTCAGACCAAGGAATGCCCAATACAAATTCTGACTGTCTTAAAAGCGAGTCATAGTTTTGGGAAAACATTCAGAGACATATTCATTAGCTATACTATGGACGTTACCACTTGTGTTTCTGGCTAGAAAGAGGCTGTCAGGAAGTGTGTAGTGACTGGGCAAGAATGGGTTAACTATTGGTTTAGTTCTTGCAAAGGACCAATAAAATGCCATTCCACCCTGGAACAGTCCTATTGTTTATATTACGATTAGTGACGCATGGAACCAGATCTTCTTTTCCAGACAATGTGGGCCAAACCGTGTATCTGGAATTCCTTCAGCTAGGGGTCTGGTGGGTACCTTAAGAGGTCATTTTATGGACAACCCATAAATGCATTTCGGTATTGGAGTATGTAAGACAGAAATCAATATTTTTGAATGGGAAGGTAGGCCCATTAAATGATACCTAAAAGGAGACCTTATTCACTTGCCAAGGCGAGTTACTAATATCTTGGGAAATATGTATTACACACAGGTCATGTTTGGTATTGGAGGAATTGATAATTAATACAGGAGAGGAATATGTGGTCAATATCCCAGTACAATGTACATTTATATGGAGTCTGCCTAACTGAGGGGGAATGAATGCTTTTGGCTAGTCGTAAATATGGACATTCCTAGACAATCCCACCTCATGCATAGCCCAGGAGGGGAGTGGTTCAACAAGGGGTTTAAAAATCCTTGTAGGCCCTATAACTGTGTTCATACTGAGGGGACATGCTAAAATTGTGTGTATGGACCCGATGTTTCTCACCCCGGGATAAGGACTTCTCTAGTGAGTAGGGTCTGTGAATATTTTTATCCTTTTATTTTCT
Organism: Hymenochirus boettgeri; assembly: GCA_019447015.1. NCBI lineage: Eukaryota > Metazoa > Chordata > Amphibia > Anura > Pipidae > Hymenochirus > Hymenochirus boettgeri. The sequence continues at coordinate 22,172 of JAACNH010003426.1, forward strand.
ATAACTGTTGTACTTATTGTATGTCATTTTTTATAACACCATTTTATTTTATTTTTGTATTAATGCACTGTCCACCTGGAATATTAAATCTAAAATTTAATAAGTTTTGTCTTTGATGCTCTAAAAGAACTCAGTTAGCCTCTGATAAGTTTATATGTGGTTGAATGGAATGTTTTGCAGTGTAAATGCTAATAACTCTGTGACTGCTTGTGAAGGACTGATGCTAATTAACCAGTTAGTTGCTAGAGTGAATGATGTAGTGTTACCATTTAGCTGCCAGGACAGGGGGGTGCATAGTTAGTGAGTCAAGAGTGTTTTTGGGGCATATTTAAGGCCATAACTTAAGTGGTGGCAGCTTGTACCGACTGATTGGTCAGATCACGTGCCCCGCGAACTGGCGTTCGTGGCAGAGTGGTTATGTAACTAAACAAAGAAAGTAAAAAATATAACAGAGGAAGAAGACAGGATACTCACTATGGCAGTAGGTAAACCAGCATCCACTTTGTCCTGAATTAAGATAGATAAAAACAGAGGTACAATGGGTATATTGTTTGGTAATAATAAAAAAAAATCTTAAGTGGGAGATAAAAAATTCAAATGTTTTTAAAACAGTGTCAGGTAAACAATGCAATAACATTTAAGTTAAATTCTGTATTATAATTTGGTGTAAAACGCAAACTTGTTTTAATTGGGGCATAAAAATTCCTTCAAAGGAGCGCAACTGAATCACAGGATTGTGATAAGGAAATGCAGGAAATGCATTTATATGCTACAGTAAATATAAACACTGCAATCTACAATCTATGCAATTAAATTCAGTAAACTCTAAACCTGGGATACATGTTACTTATATAGGGACTAACAGCAGTTCCAGAAAATGTAATTGCCACAATTCTATTCAGCGGTAATTTTCCATACTACATGCAAAATCAAACTAAATGCTAAATGCACTTAAGCTGCCCGTTTAAAAGTTACAAACTGATCTTTTAACGAAAGACATGCCGTTTTATATTTACATTTAAGTTAGAAAAGAAGAAACAAAAACAACATTACGCTTAGCCCTGCATCTGGTGAGTGTAATCCCAATAAACTACTTACAGTGGCAGAAAAAAATCTGTGCAGAGATTCCCTTGAGTAGGAGCGGTGAATTACAGAACCATGGCGGGAAAAGGAATCTTGAAGCTTTCTTCTTCTGCATTGAATTAGAAAATACACAAGCTGGTCTTGACATATATCATACAAGCAATATAGCTTTTACTATAGAATGATTCAATTCAGCAATTGGTATTACCTCTGTGTGCACGATCACCACTGTCGAGCTGGCAAGGGATGAGGTGTCACATGAATATGCATCAACTGCCTCTATATTTAGAAGAGCTGGGTCTTCAGGTATAAAAGGCTCATCCTCATCATCCGTCTATGGATTTATCAGTAATTAATACCACCATTCATAGTAGGGGAAAAAATTAAAAGGCAATTAATGACTCATCCATGCACACCACCATTGAATTGCAACCGGGTAAGCACCAAAATGCTAGGTCCTCAACCCTAAAAGATGCACGCTTATAGCAGAATGTGCTGCTTATAGTTATCCACTGAGGTCTAGTGTTTCTGCCTAGAGAAGGGGACAGGTCAGTGCACTGGGAAGAAGGAATTTGGGTAATTGTTCTGCCCAATCTAATGTATTCACAATGGTGAGGACCTAACTTTTTATGTCCTCATCCGTAGAAAAATAAAATAGATGGGGTTGGTTTGGGACATTAGTTCATTTTAAAACCCCAAACCAACACAAAGTTATTTATCAATAATATATCATACCTAATACAAGTTAAGAGCATAACTCTACAATGGTACAGACTTAACTTGCAATAAAACTTATCTGAACTGATTTACACCTCAAAATTGGCACGAAAAACTAATCCTGAAAGCAAAAATTGTGTTAACTTATTTAAGGGTATAAACCATAAATTAAAGTTAAAATTTTGTCACACTGTAAAAACAATTTTCAAACCAAATTTATGGATTATAGCGGAAAGTATAGTTTTAAGATATGCAATCTATCTTACTATGTCTTTAAACATGTCCCACATGGTAATGCGACACCAGAGCTTTAAAACTAACCTCATTTAAGATGCTTTCCAGTGTGGGAGGAGTGTCTACTGGGGGATATCAAACTCTTTGTCATCTATCTGTAAAAAGGCATTTATGAAAAAGAATGGGAAGTAAGATTTTTTTTTGCTATTTACCGTTATAAATATGAAGATATATAAGCATTAACATTTAGCAAAAACTTAACAATAAAAACTTGACAGTTTGGCTGGAGAGCTGTTGTATGCTTAGATAGCTCTGATGGCTGCCAGCCCTGCAGTGCCGGGGATTGCTCTTTCCTTAGCCCCATTGTCAGTTGTTTCAGGTTCTGCTCAATAATGCAAGTGAGTGAAAAATAAGAAAGTGACCGAGGGCATAAAAATAGTATCTTATGTTCTGCTAACAAGAGGAGAACTCAAACCAGAAACACATTTTCCTCTGGTTTATAGGTCATAACTGATTAAATGTACATGCCCAGAGAGTTGTCCTTTAACCTCTATTTCTTTGTTGGTATAAACATTTGCATTTACACAAATGTGTAGGAATGTAGAAAGGTAAGAAACTGCCATTCCGAAAAGCAATATTTAGACATTTGATAGATTAGTCTATGACAGACATCTCCTAGTGTATGGCAAGCAAGGATGATAGTGGTGAAACAAACATACCATTTCAATCTTTGATTAAAGTAAATTAAAAAATGTATTTGCTTAAGCAACACTAAAAAAAGCTATCAATATTAAATAATGATTTTTAGAGCGGACATGCCCTGTAAAGGCGTTACCCTAGGCATAACCAGGGTTAGAGACCTACTGAATGCAGGTTAATTGCATTGCGGCTAAGAGGTTATCAAAAACTGTACAGGATAAGGCATCAAAACAGCATTGTACGTGTCCAACTTCATATTCAGTTAAAGGGCATGTCCACCCCATTTTCAGAATTTGCCATATAATAGCTATCCTTCCCCAGCCCCAAATGCTATAAAAGATTTTACAGGAACTCCCCCAATCTTTACTTACCTTACCTCTTTCCCGCGGCATACTGTACAGGCCCTCTGCTTGCATGAAACTGCAAGCAGGGGGCCGGACCGGCAGCCGTGTCTGTGATGGGTTAGAGGCAGCCAACCACGGACGCAGGCCAGCTGTACAGAACTCCAGGGGAGAGAGGTAAGGTAAGTAAAGATCGGGGGGAGTTCCTGTAAAATCTTTTATAGTGTTGGGGCTGGGGGAAGGATAGCTATTTTATGGCAAAGGGGATTTATGGTAGGGGGAGGGATTGCAAAACGGGAGGGAGAGGGAGGCCTGCAGTGCGCAGGACAAACTTCTCCGGAGGAAAGACAGGAGGCAGAGTAATATGGACTCTGCTATCTCCTGGTGGCCAGTTTTTGGGACTTTGGGGGGGGGACAACAGGAGAAGCATATGGAGCTGGGATGTGAGGTAAGGATTTTTACACATTCATAGTGGGTCCAGTAGTGGGAAATTATAGTTTTGGGGGTGGACATGCCCTTTAATCTAACCAAATACCATAGATAAATAAAAAATTGCAATAAGTAGAAATAATTAATTTTAAGAAAATTTAGAAGACGAATGAGGTTGTATGATCCTAATATAAACAATATAATTTTCAAAAATACTACTGGAATAAACATACCAATTCTTGCTTCATATCCAACTCTTTCTCTATATCCAGGAAGCCTAATCGACTTTGAGATCTATTTAGATCATCATCCATACTGCCAAGCAATCTACTAGGTTGGTTAGAAAGAGTCCCAGAATCCCAGGATTTGGAACTTAGATCATCCTCTCCAGTTCCGGCTCCACTAAAAACAAATTATAGTATAGAATTTTTTCACTTCTACACAACAATATCCCTATTATAGTCCATTAGGGCACCCAGCCTTAAGGCTACCGCTGACATGGGCAGAGATTGCCTATATTCCTACCAACTAATCTACCATCACTATTTTGATCCAGGATCTGCACTAATTTACCAACATGTCAGATCTCTCAGACTGAACGATTTTGCCTAAAAATTGGTCAGGGGTTATTGGCTGTGATGGAAATGTACCAGCTCTTAGGTCATTTTCTGTAATGTGGGTATTAACCCTATCCCTTTCCTGCATCCCCAGAGTGTATTAATTAGTATGCAGTACCCACTCAGTATAGCCCAAGACTTTATGTAGATTGAGTTTTCTCGTTGGCTGTACACAGCATCAAATAAGAGACAGGGCACCAGAGATGACATCATGAGAATGTAAAAACAATTTTTACAGAAAGATAATACTGTGAAGAATGTATGGCAGTCTTAGGGCCAAATCCCAAACAACGACCACAGGTCAGATGGTGACATTCAGGTTCATTTATTGGTGTAGAAACACACTGGAGTTAAATGCACCTGCATAGCACCTACTTAGTAATGTGGGAAATAACCCTATTCCCTTTCCTGAATCTTTATAATGCTGACAATATCCCAGATGTCAGTTCCAGTATCTGCTAGTTAGGGATTACAATAAAGTGTAAAGTCCCAAACGCACTCAATCCCCCTGTGGGTGCTGACATCCTTTTAGGCCTCACCCTTCAAGGGCCAAAAGGATAATCCAACAGAAAACAAGATGAGGGTCGCACTCCAAACAAATCAGTTTAATAATGAACCACACACATCAAAATAGGGATTACAGACACATTCTATATGATGCTGCTGATTTCCAGGATGACAGTTCCAGTATTTGCCAGTTAGGGATTACAAACACATTCTTTATGATGCTGTGCTGATTTCCAGAGGACGTTCCAGTATCTGCTGTTAGGGATTACAGCCACATTCTATATGATGCTGCTGATTTCCAGATGACAGTTCAGTATCTGAGTTAGGGATTACAGCCACATTCTATATGATGCTCTGATTTCCAGAGGACAGTTCCAGCATCTGCTAGTTAGGGATTACGGACACATTCTATATGATACTGTTGATTTCCCAGATGACAGTTCCAGTATCTGCTAGTTAGGGGATACAGCACATTCTATATGATGTGCTGATTCCCAGATGACAGTTCCAGTATCTGGTAGTTAGGGATTACAGACACATTCTGTATGATGATGCTGATTCCCAGATGACAGTTCCAGTATCTGCTAGTTAGGGATTACAGCACGTTCTACATGATGCTCCGATTTCCCAGATGACAATTCCAGTATCTGCTAGTTAGGGATTACAGCCACATTCTACATGATGCTGCTGATTTCCAGAGGACAGTTCCAGTATCTGCTAGTTAGGGATTACAGCCACATTCTATATGATGCTGCTGATTTCCCAGATGACAGTTCCAGTATCTGCTAGTTAGGGATTACAGCCACACTATATGATGCTGCTGATTTCCCAGATGACAGTTCCAGCATTGATAGTTAGGAGTACAGCCACATTCTATATGATGCTGCTGATTTCCCAGAGACAGTTCCAGCATCTGATAGTAGGGATTACAGCCACATTCTACATGATGCTGCTGATTTCCCAAATGACAGTTCCAGTATCTGCTAGTTAGGGATTACAGCCACATTCTATATGATGTTGCTGATTCCCAGATGATAGTTCCAGTATCTGCTAGTTAGGTATTACAGCCACATTCTATATGATGCTGCTGATTTCCCAGATCAGTCCAGTATCTGATAGTTAGGGATTACAGACACATTCTACATGATGTTGCTGATTTCCCAGATGACAGTTCCAGTATCTGCTAGTTAGGGATTACAGCCACATTTATATGATGCTGCTGATTTCCCAGATGATAGTTCCAGTATCTGCTAGTTAGGTATTACAAGATGCTGCGATTTCCCAGATGACAGTTCCAGTATCTGCTAGTTAGGGATTACAGCCACATTCTATATGATGCTGCTAATTTCCCAGAGGAGAGTTCCGGTATCTGCTAGTTAGGGATTACAGACACATTCTATATGATGCTGCTGATTCCCAGATGACAGTTCAGTATCTGGTAGTAGGGATTACAGACACATTCTATATGATGATGCTGATTCCCAGATGACAGTTCCAGTATCTGTAGTTAGGGATTACAGCCAGTTCTACATGATGCTCCTGATTTCCCAGATGACAATTCCAGTATCTGCTAGTTAGGGATTACAGCACATTCTACATGATGCTGCTGATTTCCAGAGGACAGTTCCAGTATCTGCTAGTTAGGGATTACAGCCACATTCTATATGATGCTGCTGATTTCCCAGATGACAGTCCCAGTATCTGCTAGTTAGAGATTACAGCCACATTCTATATGATGCTGCTGATTTCCCAGATGACAGTTCCAGCATCTGATAGTTAGGGATTACAGCCACATTCTATATGATGCTGCTGATTTCCCAGATGACAGTTCCAGCATCTGATAGTTAGGGATTACAGCCACATTCTACATGATGCTGCTGATTTCCAAATGACAGTTCCAGTATCTGCTAGTTGGAGATTACAGCCACATCTATATGATGTTGCTGATTTCCAGATGATAGTTCAGTATCTGCTAGTTAGGTATTACAGCCACATTCTATATGATGCTGCTGATTTCCCAGATGACAGTTCCAGTATCTGATAGTTAGGGATTACAGACACATTCTACATGATGTTGCTGATTTCCCAGATGACAGTTCCAGTATCTGCTAGTTAGGGATTACAGCCACATTCTATGATTGCTGCTGATTTCCCAGATGATAGTTCAGTATCTGCTAGTTAGGTATTACATAGATGCTGCTGATTTCCCAGATGACAGTTCCAGTATCTGCTAGTTAGGGATTACAGCCACATTCTATATGATGCTGCTAATCCCAGAGGAGAGTTCCGGTATCTGCGCTATTAGGGATTTACAG
>JAACNH010003427.1:0-29111 GCA_019447015.1 Hymenochirus boettgeri
TACCTATAGACACGTAAAAAGCAGCGCTATAGCTTTATTTATAGACATGTAAAAAGCAACGCTATAGCTTTATTTATAGTCATGTAAGAATCAGAGCTATAGCTTTATTTATAGACACGTAAAAAGCAGCGCTATAGCAGAAGGGAACACCACGGGCATTCAGAAGTCCCTTATGGTGATAAATGAATTAAAGGAACACATACCATTATGACAATAAGTTGTGGTACATTCGTTTACAGACACACAATTTGTTACTGTACAGAGTAAAAATTGAATACTACGGAAAAGCACACCTAACAAAATAAACTATATATCAAATCCCTTATCGAACAGAACCCATCTAAACAGACAGAAAAAACAACACGTAAAATGCTTGAAAGCACAACAGGAAACAGAAAATCATGAAGAACAAATAGCTGAAGAGAGACAGCACAAACACTGGGAACTGCGTTGCGCACCACACACAAGCCCACAACAGTAGTTGGACCCAATACCGTTCCTGTTGCTAAATATAAACGTAACCCACCAAAGATAACCTATCCTCTCCTAAACTCTGCTACAACCTGTTGGACACACCTCACAAACACAGGAAAACAAAGGGGGATATTAGAGAGGGCAAGAAAATACGCACCCAAGCAGTGGGAAGGAGCTAAGGAAATGTCACAGGCACTAACAAGAAAGGCACGCGCGAAGAGTTCCATAGAGAGTAAGGAATACAAATGATCGACAGAGAAAAGAGAGATAATGTGGAAGCGATGCGGGATAGGTTAAGGGGGCAAGAAGCTGAAGAACGTCATCATAAGGACATATGGGACGATATGGGCGCTTGACGATCGATGTCTGGAGCACAGCCCGGCGTTTCGTCAGGACTCTGCAAACTGCACTTATTATCCAATAACTTCACTCGCAGAGTTTCACTCTGGCCGTGTTGGAAACCAAGAAATTGGTGATGTCTGCCTGGATTGTCTGGGCGTCGCATATACAAGGTGGAGAGGAGAGTTATTGGGACCCCTCGCCAAGTAGGTGCACACACAGCTATAAATACATATGTATGTTTATTATTGTTGGCACCTGGGTTTCCGTCCCGAGATTGGGACAGTATGTGGCTTGATAAGTTACAAAAAGAAGTTTTTGACTAAAACCATTTTATAATCTTTGTAATAGAAACAGTGTTTAAAACATTGTAAGAAGATTAACAACCCACACTTTTATTATAACTAAAGACAATGTTTGTTGTTTGCTTTCGCCCGAAAGAAAATTCCTCAACAAACAGTTATGAAAGAGTTTGATGTTACGCCTCATAAAGAACGACCTTTTATTTTCGATTTTCTACCTATTATGACATGGCCATTTGTATCTAGTGGAACTGAACTGAAGTCTTGAATTTAAAAAGCAGTTGCTTTAATTGTCGGAACAATGAAACGAGACACAAAATACCACAAATGTACCTCCCGCCTATGCTGCAGCGCAGGGAGGTGAGATTTACCTGGAGTCATACTGGATAAATCCTCCCCCCATGTGTCCTGATTCAGGGTCCTATTAGAAACTCTAGACATGGAATGGGCCAATAAACTTAGGAGGGAATGGGATCCATCTGACGCAGCAGCCATTGCTCCCTTAAAAATAATGATCCCCTCCATTGCCTTTTACTTTACAATACTGAACAAAACAATATAGGCCTAGGTGGAAGTATAATGTACAAATATCCAATCAACCTTTATATACCCTAACCCATAAAGTTCACAAACTCAACCCTGAGTCCACTCCCCAGCCAGATTCGCGGTGCAATTACATAAGTAAGAACAGAACATGGTCCCAAGGTAACATGGAACATTTTGCCGCAAAATTGTATTTTTAAATAATTCTCACCATTTTTCCAATGTGGCTCTTTTTGTTTCAACATTTGTTGCTGTCTATTATAAATACATCTATTTTTGCAGAAAATATTGTCCCGCACATGCAGTATCACTCGGGCACACGTTTTGCTAAAAACTAGTTTCATTGTAAGTCAAAACAATCAGGAGGTTTCTTCCTATGTAAGCTTGTTCCAAGAGCACTAAGCTCTAGTGTAGCTCCTAATATTTTGAAAACTACTCACAGATTTTAAGAGGGACCCTTAACCTTTAGGCTAATTTTTATCTTCAGAGGAGAATCAACAGCAATACATTGTCCCAGAGTTATCTCTGAACTTACTCTGTGCTTCCAAATACATGGCCATGAAGCCATAATATTTATGAATAAATGTTAATATTATGTATATTGCTTTTATGTGTAAGATAATATCTCAAGCCACTCCTCTAATTGTACAACATGCCTGGGTGTAATCTGTATTATATATGAATCAATTAAACCATAACAATCACACTAAGGTCTTTGCGAGAGTACAACATTGTTTCAGGTTCAACCATATTTTCAGCAACTGCCAATTGCTAAATATAAACCATTTATAATACTTTTCTTACAAAAGACCGAGAGTGCATTATTATGTGCTTATTACAGTATATACTAACTACATGGTTGAAACCCAGTCCATAGTGTTTTGACAACACACACTCGCACATCACTATACGTGTATATATAATATATATATTATCTACTATATTTATATATTATATATCAATTAGAAGAGAGGTGTCCTTTGCACTCCCCCGTACTGTTCCGTCCAGCTTCTTCCCGGTGCTGCCCGAAGGTTACAATAAAACGAAAAGAAACCGGGCGCACACGTGTGGCGAATTTTCAAGTCAGTGCAAACTATTATCTTCAGCACAAGCGTGACACAATCAACCGCTTTTCAGACCATCATCTTGATCAGGCCGTCATCAAGGATACAAGATGGCTGAAACGCTGTGATTGTGTCACGCTGTTGTCGTGAATAAATAGTTTGCACGCTCTGAAAAGGTCCCCACTGTGGTCGCCGGCATTCTTTTTTCGTATATATATATATATATATATAGCGATCTATAATATCTATAACCTTATTCATATTATATATATATATATATATATATTTTTGAAAGAGTTAAGTATTATTATACCCTTTGCCAGATTTAATGGGCAGAGCAATTCAACTGAAAATTACACTTAAATAGAATTACTTCAACTCATAATACATACACTGAAGCATTCACTTACTTACTCTGATGTTTTTGTGTTGCTGGCAGACTTAATTGAGTACTTTGATTTGCTAAGATACAGTCCCCCAGTTCCCACTGACTAGTCATGACATTGCCGATGGTTGTTATCATAAAAGTTCTTTATCTCTTAAATGGTTGCTTAAGTTTGTGCCCAACCCAATCAGATCTTATTTAACATTTTAAAACAACCACTGATTTGGTTGGAGGAAGCAAAATCACACCATTTTAAAAATAAGAACTTTTATTGAATAACCTGTATAAAAGTGCAAGCATGCGCTCTAAATCACCTAAAGATGGCAGCATTGGTAGAAGGGAATTCCCACCTGCTGTTTATATACCAACTGTCACAGATACAGCAAAACTATACCTAACAGAACAGTTTTATGATACTAAGGCCTTGATTGACAGTTGACATGTAAAATGTTTTAAACCAATATCAAAGATTATAGGGGACAGATAAACAAAAATGGGGACAGGGATAGTTGGGAAAATTATAGTTCTCCAGTAATGGGCACTTACAAAAAAAGAAAATTCAGGTATACTTCCTTTTAGAGTACCAGGTTTGGCACAGTCTAAATACTAGAGGTTAACTTTAGGGATGGCCACAGAAAAATTTGCCATGTTAAAGGTGCTAAAGTCCAGCTGAACACCTGAGATACTGTAGCAAGATATTTGATTCAAATATCCGTCACTTGGTATTGTGTGGTAATTCCAAAGAAATTGAGACTCGTGAGTTATGGTATCATAATCAGAAAACTAGAACAACACAGAGACCACACTATGCATGGAGTGGTAGGAATTTAGATACGCCAAAAGCAGCGTTTTCTTACCATAGCCGAGAGTTGAGCACTTTTGTACAAATTACATTGGAGAGAAAACGTGAAGCTTAGATAGAACAGGGGGATATGCGGAACATTTTTAATGTTGCAGAAGTTTCTCATTTTAAATTCTCTGGGCCCAATCAGCTGTACCCCTCTCGCCAGTATAAATAAACTTGTATAATTTAGCTCCTTTTATCCTTCAGCTGATCCCAGTTTCCACTAGGAACAACCAATTGAATGGACACGTTTAATACACTTAAGAGGTCCACACATTAAGAACTCAAACCACCCGACGATCCAAAACAACCCACATCAATTCTTCAAGACACCTTGTCCATCTTTTGGCGATTGTGTGGTGGTCCTGGCCTGGTCCAATTCATTGTTTGCGATCGTATGTTGGTTGGAAAAAGACGGAAAGGCATTATATAGAACGGATTGAATCATCGGTCAGGGGGTGGAGCTTTAATGTATGGACAACTTTTCGTATTTAGAAAAGTAGGGTTTGCAAACCCAATCATCTATCTTCATATAAGTTTGTAGAGCAGATATCTTTTAGGTCAATCGCTAAATGTTGGTTTACAAATGCCTTACAAATCCACTGGACAAACCAAAATGATCACTATACAAAGAAGCATTTTAATTTATCTCGTCCAAAAATATCTTTACACATTTCAAAATGACCCTCTTACCTGTGTTTACCCAACCACTTCCCAAACACTGGCAGTGTATCCAATGTTTTGAAGCAATTCCATCTCCGATTCTAAACTGACACCTGACAGTTCCCTCTAGTGCCAGCGTGCTCCTCTGCGCACTTAATCCATACTTCACCAGGTTCCTCTTGCAACATCTGCCACTGGACGTGAATTAATCCTTGTAAGAGCTTTTCACAGTCCTTTCCTCTGATATACAAACTCCCACTGAATAATTTAGCAAGATACTAGAAAAGGAACTCTATGTTAACCTATATTTCTAATTTTCCTGTCGATAGATAGTAGAAGTAGTGTTCATTTTAATATTTCAAAAACATCCTTAAAATCTTAAAGACAATAAATTGCATTAGGAATAACTCTGTGATGTGAACATAATTGACCCTGGTCTTGCCTTAGGATTAATAGTTTTTGCTAGGAGTTGCCTACCAACAACAACCTGCTTTCTAAACAAATTATATGGAAGGTAGGCATAAATAATAAATTCCGTACCATCCCTGCCCCAGTACTTTTTCACAGGGCACGACCTTACCATGAAGCCAAAACTGAAACTGAGAGTGGCGCACCCTGCTGAAGCTGTGTGTGTCTCTGATCACGCTTGCTTGCCATCATCAATCTCAATACTCCTGTGGGCAAACTTGATGTTACCAGTTTACTGTGGGCAAACTTGTATGTGGCTAGTCACTGTGGCCAAACTTATGAGCAGTTCTGTGGGCAAACTATGTACCAATCACTGTGGGCAAACTATTGTACCATCACGTGGGAAAACATATGTCCACTCAACTTACAAAACTTGTATGTGTACCAATTACTGTGGGCAACGTATTGCTAGTCCCTGGGCCAAACTTTACTGGCCAGTTACTGTTGGCAAAGACAATGTGGCCAACTTTATGTGTCGCTTACTGTGGGCCAAACTTATGTACCAGTCACTGTGGGCAAACTTATTGTAGCCGTTCATGTGAAGAACATTTTGAACCACTCATGTACAAAACCTTGTCATTACCAGTTTACTGTGGGGCAAACTTATCCCACGTCACAACTTATTTTTTATAATTTTTTTTCGAAGTTCCGATAGAAGAGCCCATTGAACATAAGATTTGTGGTAGCCAATAGCTATAAAGCCTTGAAATAATAAAAGGTTAACTTGTTCCTTACTTTTTATTACCAGTCTGTAGTCCTACTTACTTTATTGTCTTTTGAGGTTCAGTTTTTTTTTTGGTCCTTTTTCCATATTTTGATAAAATGACTACAATATTATTAATACGTAACCAAGTGGAGGAACATAAAATATGTGTGAAAACAACCATAGGTGCTGTACTTAGCAGCAAAAACACCGATAGTCAAAATCTTCCATTTATATTTTTTCCTCCAGTGTTGCACATTACGTCAATACAATGAACCTACCAAGTAAAATGATTTAGGATAAGAGTGAAAACACACCCCCATACCCTGAGATTCCTCCTCTAAGGAAAAGAAAGACAAGTACATACATAGTGTAACTCAATACACTTTGATTTTAAGAAGAAAGAAGAGCTCGCAAGCACGATAAAATCATTATTTGTTTTCATTAAAGGAACCTAACATTGCCCCGACACGTAGACACTGTCTTTGGACAGAAGAACCAAAGCTCCCTTCTTGGCAACATGTATAACCAGAGACATATGTTCTTTTAAAAATAACATAAAGTAATTGCAATACCGTTGTGTTTCCTGTAGAATTGGACAGATTTCTAGTGCTCATACAATGTTCAATGGTCTTGGATTTACCCAGAGTCACTTGCTTTGGATACTCCAGCCCACTGTCCTCATATCCACTGAAAACACCTTTTTGAGAACTCACAAACAAAATCAAAAAAAGTCGATAGATGGTGAACAATTTTTATTATTTTACAAACAACCCAACATCTAACTGCCTTACCTGCTCCAAAACACCGTGTGTTATACTTTATGTATAAACACGATCTATCTCTAATTCCCATTATCTCTAATCCGCTCCAATCCTTTTCAGCTAACCTCCAATAATGGTCTTCATGTTTTTTCCCTACCAATCATTATTAACACCAGGATGAATTCCCCACCTCGATCCTAGGCACAAAATGCCCTGGGCCTCCATACCAACCACAGGCGCCCCTAGGCCAACGTTCCTACTGTGCCCCTTATGGATTACATCTGGGACTGATTAAACCCTCCCTTAATCACCCCTATGCACCAAGTTCAGTCTGATTGCTTTATTCTTGAAGCAGGTACCAACACATAGTGGATTTTTTCCTCCTGGACCACCGGTCGACACTTTCGACCCGGCTTCGGCCAGGTAAGGAAGGTCACTGGTCACAGTTACCCCCCCAACATAGTTCCGCGCTACCAATCGGACGAGGTTTTCTCCACCATTGTCCGATCGTCCTTTTCTCGTCCGATTCGGAACGAACGATCGGTCGGACCATGGCTGCATTCAGAATTCGATAAATTTCGGTCGCATCGATCGATACACTGAACTATTGGTCATTTGGCCGCGAATATTCTCCATCGTGTTACCGCTTTTAGGCTTCTCCTCTTTTAGTATTCTTGCCACTTGAATTGTAACATTATTTTACAATCCTTCTTTTTATTACACAATGCAGTCTTCACATAACCTTCCAATAAGTAGTTTTTGCACGTAAATCAGGTTTCGTTATCTTTCTTTATTTTATTAATTGATTCATACGCATAACATGTACTTCCCAAATTCATATCAGTCAGAGATCGATTTTACAGTATCATCGTAGCCCCTTTAAACAAATGTAAAGTTCTAAATATGATGTTTAGCAATACCTGCTATTTTAATAGTTAAAGGGTCAGTCCACCCTTGAAAATATGTTTTTTTAATGTTATTCCCCCTGTCCACGCCCAGCCCGCCCAACCGCTCTACTTTATTTTATAGAAAAATGCCCCCAACTTTAACTTACCCTCCCCTCTTTCTCCCCGCCGCGCTGCCAGGCCCTCGTGCTTGCGGAAAAAGGCAAGCATAGGGGCGGTACCGTCAGTCAACGTCTGTTGATTGGTTGATCCAGCCAATCGCGGACGCGGCGCCGGGGGAGTTTCATTGCGGCGAGGAATAAGGATGTAAAGTAAGTTTGGCACTTTCAAATAAAATAAATAGATGCGGTTGGGGCTGGGGGGACGGGGGAATGAACAATATTAAAGGATTGAATACTAGGGGAGGGAATCCTAATCGGGAGGGAGAGAGGAGGGGAGTAGGGCCTGCGTAAAGCATTGCAACTTCTCCGTGAGGCCAGACTCTGACTCTGTCTCAGCCTCCTGGTGGGCATTTTTGGGACTTTGGGGGGTGCTAAACAGATGAGCCATATGGAGCGGGATGTTGAGTTAAGTATTAAACTACACTACATATGGGAGCCAGTAGTAAAATGGGGGATTATAGTTTTGGGGTGGAACCATGCCCTTTAAGAAAATGATTTGAACTTACCTATAAATCACCTCCATTATCTGAACCCATCCATTCTCCCCATTTGGTCAGGTCTGGGGCATAAGGGACATTGGAACTACCAATTTAAAGTTGGTACCACATGAAAATGTGGCCATGACAACCAACAATGTTTGACAATTGGTCCCCTTATATAAGTGGTTGTTTGATTTGGGAATGGTTTGATGATCCAACCATAAACCAACTGTTTGTCCACAAAAAACGTCTGGTTCGTCAGTTGTTCATGTACCTAGATTAAAGTGCCAAAGATTCTGGTGATTGTGTGTATGAATCCCGTGGAGTTCGTACAATCAGATAGCCAGACTGTGCTACCATAACGACCTCAAACAGTGGTAGTTAAGAAATTTCAGAATAATTTTCCAGACACGCACAATATGTTTTAATCAATTTACAATCAGCAGATCTAAGGTGGCCATACCGCCACAATTTGCGATCCTGTGAATCCGGTTAATCATATTGAGCCATTTATTGCAGAATCAGCTTTACAAAATTAACAATTTTTTCAAACCCTATCGGCAGTTTTGACAAAGGGTTTTTAACCATTGTAAAATCCAACCACATTGTTGCATCTATGCCACCCACAGGTTCCCTATTTGGATGGGATTGGCCTGACTGTAGGTAACCAAATCTGGGTCCCATAGTAAAGGCTGAATCCCCATCCTTTGGAAAGGCCTTGAACAGCCCGCCCCAGGAATGCTCACTCCTCCCACAAACCCTGCCTCTACCACCCAACCACCCACCCTCACTTTCTGCCCCATCTGCTCCACCCCTGCCGTCCTCTCAAATAATCGAAGAGAGATCTGCAACCCTTGATTCCAAATATAGACAATTGAGCTAACTGTGCTTAACTCTCCTAATGCCAGAAAAATAATTACATTAAAAAACTAAACTTTTTACATAATACATATTGCTATTTAATACCAAAAGGTTTTTGTCTCCACATTTCTTTACAGTTAAATGTATCAACTTTTGTTTTTCTTCATCTATAGATGAATTAGTCCTTTCCTTCCCACGTTGCTAATGAACCTGGCACTAGTGAGATCAACAGCAAACCCCCTACCCATCCTAAGTATAAAGCTGTGATAACAGAATTCCTATACACTTTATTTCATGCCGGTTTAAATGAAATTTGCTTTCAGCACACTGGACACACTATGTAGAACAAACGCTGATTTCAACTTCATTCATCCAGGGAAGTTTAAGTTTTATAAGAACCAGCAGGCAGGGAGAACATTCAACTAAAACCCACAACTGTTTCTTCTCTTTTGAAAACACTTCCCATAATTGGAAATTATTGTTGGCATGCCATCTGTCACCCGTCTAAAGCTTGGGTAAACACACCCACGCACGGCTGACTGAAATTTCATGTGGCAAATTTCTCTGTCGGCAAAAAAACTGCATGGTGTTTTGCGGACGTCCAAGACCCAATGCTGGTCACCATTCATTCTAAATGGAACTAACTGGTCATCGGACACTGCTGTTGGGTCCACGCAAACTGTCGGCTAGAGCTACTTGCGCCAATCACTTTTTTTTTCAGTTAAATTTGGACTTATGTTTACACTCTTCAACTTTCTTCCTCCTGACTGATAATGAAGAGATGTACATTCCACAAATCCTGAATTCCTGCCTACTATCTAAGCCCTACTAGGAAAAGCCAGGGGTCTCTGGAGTCAAGCCAAATAACATCACACCCAAATCACATGTGTTAATCTAGTATTTAAGAATCTAATCAAGGCAACACCTCAGACCCATTTGATGAGGTGCTGACTTTTTGCCCTATCTCTTCCTGACCAACAGATTACTGATCAATATACTAATCGTATAGTAGTATTGAGGTTTGAATAAAACAACCCCATCCAGTCCAACCTCCACCTCAGCAATCCCACAATTCCTGCCTAACTGGTGATCCAGAGGAAGGCAAAATAAAAAACCCCCCAAAATTAGGAAATGGAGAAAAACAAATTCTTCTCCCGACTACTCCAAGTAGCAGTCGGAAATATCCCTGGATCAACTCTAACTAAACTTTATGTATCCATACCGGTACCATGCAACATTCCTTGTTTTAAAAGAAAAAATTTTATAGAAAACTTTTTTTTCTAAAAAACTATCCATGAACATGCCATCACACCACGTCCAATGGAAGACGGTGCCATAGTTTTAACCATTCTTCATTTGAAAAACAAAAACCCCTTTTGATCTTGAGATCAAATTATTTTCCTCCAGTCTTAGGGATGTTCCCCATGTCTTCTACAACTACGGATGGTAGAAGGGCCCTGCCCAAGCCACAACCACTCTTGTTTAAAAACACTTATATGAATAAAGTATCCCCCCCTCCTTATTATTTATCTACCAGTCCCAGAGTCAAGTCCAACTGTCACAACCTCTGTCACTGCTTAAAGCGCTGCAAAGAGAATTGAGTGGGGTCAACCTCTTTTTATATACTTTTTCTTTTCATCTCTGCCGAGAAAGAGTGGAGGTACCATTTAATTTTAATATCCACAATTAACTGTTTAAAGGAGAATTAAACACAATTTTTTATACTACCGAATCTAAAATAACCCCCTTAAAACACCAATAGACCTAAAAATGCCGCGTCAGTAAATTGTATTAAAGTAAATGTTAAGCCTGTTAAGAAACTGGATGAAGTATCTGTGTGTATTTGCAGGTCCAGACACACACCTCCTGACCTCATCACACATGCTTCCTTGCTTTAATCTGTACCTGTAAAAATGATTGGCTAGGGAATATTAATGGGTGTGTATCAACTGCAACAAGTTTTCCTGCCATAGCTAAGCACTGAGCATGTGCAGAACATAATGGTCGTTGACCCAAACTGTGGTGCATACTAGAATGCTGTGAAGTAAATCACAAGCCATATGTTATTAGGTATGTATCTAATTGAGGGTAGAACACAATGAACTTGGTTTAAATATCAAGGTGTTCTACCTTCTAGTTCAAGTGTTGTTCTTTGGCTTTGGTTGGTCCTTTTATATCATACAACATGTTCACCGTGAAGTGTGTACCAAATGAAAATATGCATTATTGCCTGATAAAGGTTTCCTGAAAACAATCCTGGCGCCTTAAAATTTCTCCTCAACAACTAAACATACCAAGACTTCATACTGCACTAGGCATGAAGATGTGGTGAAACACACCCATCCTTGAAGACTGTAACAATCGCATTATTTTATTTTTAGACATTGTTGTTGGCTACGGATCACGGGACATGCAATTTCACCATAATAAAATTGATCTTGTATTTTGTGCATTGTTACTGTAGAAACAGCTTTCAGGAATGGTATCCGTTACATTATTTTATGAGAGATCCGTACTGAACAGTGGTCACATACTACAGTAATTTATGGAAATCAGAGAAAATTTTGTGTGACATACTCTGGACACTGATAAATAGCCTCCATTGTCCCAACATTTTAATTATGACAATTGAAATTGAAAGAGTGAAAACGCATGCTGGGAAAAACTTCTCAACCTTAAAATCAAACCTGAGCTGGAACAGGAGAGCAAGTCCTGATTATTATGGAAGAATTCAGGTGTAGATAAAGTGGAATTAATCTGCAAGTATTCTAGACTTGCAGATTTGTGCAGTAGACTAAGACATGTTTTTAAATGAAAACTTTTTAACTATTTCCTTTTTCTAGGTTGGTAAGTTTGCCTGTGCTATTAATTTACAGCAACCAATCACAATAGTAACATCTCATCTGCAGATTAATAGCATGGTAAACTTTTGCACCTTTTTGTCATAATCACATATATTTAGTTCTAATATATAAGTGGCTCAAATTAGAATGGGAGCAGCAGTGGATGTTTTCCTATAAATTCACTTTGTTATGTCACAGAGTGATTATTCTAAGAAAATGTTCCACTCAGCATCTTCTGGGCCATCCACTGTTTTCCAACCTATAAACATTTTTATAAAAATAAAAACTGTTCAAATTTTAGGAAGTACATCACTAATGTTTTTTACCTGCGCGCTGCTAGAGCGAGAGAGAGGGACAATGCCTTTCCTGTGAGTCCCCCATGGCAGGCTTTTTTCTCTCAGCAAGCAAATTGCCGTCATAGGTAAAACTACTGGAGGATTAATCCTGGTTTGGAACCTGAGAGTTGGAAAAAGAAAAGTAAACCATGGTCCCTCGGTTGTCTTCTCTTACTTACCGGGGGTTACTTCTTTTTAAGTGAGGGCCTGTGCTTTCTATATAATGGTCAGGGAACTCCTCAGTGATGTAATATCCTTAATTACACTATAAGGGTGCATTTTCCTTATATCATTATATATTTTTTTGCTTAAACTGTAAGTCCTATATTGTTTTATTTTTCTATTTACTTATAATGTTTGGCATATCTTGTTGTATCAATTGAAGCAACTGGACACTTGAAATGTGTTCGTGAAGACGTTTTCGCTATTCAATACCGACTGGCTTTCCCTCATATCAGAATGACTTGTACAAGAATCTGTGTGCAATTATGTACCCTGGAAAATCCCAATTAGCATTCACAACAGCCAGGTGTTAGGGTGTGATAGATAGTGGCTAAGAGGCTCTGTTACACAGAGCCGAGAACATCCCACTAGCACAGAGGCGAAGGCTAAAGAAATTAACAATCTCAGAGGAGCCCTTAAAACTTGTGGATATCCGACTGTGGCCTTTGTCAAAAGAAGTAGAAGGAAAGAAAAGAACACAAATACATCAGTGAAGGGGAAAAGCAGACAAGGAGGAAGAACATGGTCCATCTCCCATATGTAAGCATGGGTCCTCCGAGAAATTAAGAAGAATTTTCAAAAAACATCGTATTCCTGTCTGCTTAAACCGAACAAACAACACACTGAGGCAGCAATTGTTACACTCCAAAAAGACCCAATAACCAAAACACAAGAAAAGCGACATCATATAATGCTGGTGCAGTGCAGTGAAGATGCTCTGAGTTTGTATGTGGGGGAGACCAAACACAACTGCAATCAACGTATGGCCAGCACAGAAGAGCCAATTCCTCTCGGGTCAGGACTCAGCGTGTAATCTGCATCTTAAGGATAAAGGACATAACCTTTGAAGATTGTATGTTAACATACTGGCGAATGAAACGTGACTGGTTCAAGAGGGTTTAAGGAGGCCGTTTATGTGAAAATAAAGAAACCAAGCCTAAATAGAGGTGGGGGGGTTCGACACACCATATTGTCTGCCATGTACAATGCTGTTTAAATAACACCTTACTCTGGGCGTTCCTATAACACCTCTTAGCCACTATCTAATCAACACACCCATTAACACCCTGGCTGTGATATGCTAATTGTGTATTTTCCAGGGTACATAATTGCCACAGATTCTTGTACAGTCATTCTGATTGAGAAAGCCAGTCGGATGACTAGCGAAACGTCTTCAAAGACTACATTCAAGTCCCGTTGATCTAATTGAATACAACCATATACCATGACCTGGATGAATAGAACCTTCACAAGTTATGATATCACTTCCACATTTTTAAATAAAAATAATGCATCTGTTTTAAGGCTATCAACAACACACTGTCCTAAAAGTATATCTGGAAATACACTGAGGGATATTTAATAAAGGAAGCTATTAAAAAATGTAAGCTACCAGTAACTAAACGTTGTGCAACAATGTTACATGGCTAATGTGTGCTTTACCCCTCCTTTAGTAGGGAGCTTGTGCCGTTTTGGACGGTAGAAAATGTCAAGCCGAAAGGTCCTGGGACTTTAACAGAACCTCCATAATGCAGCAAAACCAGTAAGTAACTGAATGATTGAATAGAACAAAAAACTGAAAATATTAAAATGTTAACTGTGTGCTAGTTAAAAGGAATGTTCTCACCCTAAAATCTAATATCTATGTCATAGCCTTCCCAACTTTAGACCATGTCCTGTATTGTTCCTTTTTCTTTAACAGACCTATGATCAAGCCATTTTGTCACCCCATTCCTTGGGTGAACAACTTTAACTTGAAATGATCTAGAAAATCATAGACGTGAGTATCAATGTAGCTCTGAATTAATGGGTAAAAAGCAGAAATCTGGTTCACCGTCAGTGTAGAATTAAATGTTACAATTCATCTCGTACATTTACTATAAAGAAATCAACCTTGTTTAAATAAATAAAAATGACTACACTAGATGGACAATGAGACAACGATGATGTTATATAATATACACACACATATATATATATGATATATATATATATACACCCTACCAATCTAAAGAGAGGACACTAACTATTGATGTTAGTATAAATATTTACTCTGGGGCTACTAGAAGGTTAAAATGGTAAGATACAATCCAGTAGAAAAGTTCCATGCACTGCACATTCAACAGCCAATTGAACAAAAATATTTAAATTAATAAGTTTAGGACTCTAAACCAAAACCATGTCTCTGAGCATAGGTGAATAGAATGACTTAGATATGCACATGTTACGCGCACCCAACCAATGTTACTTTTCTTCAAAAGAAATCTACAATGCGAGGATTATTTGGTCCTTTAATAAGAGTGTTGTTTTATGGACGATGAGAAATGAAGAATAACACCTGCCAAAGTGAGGCAAAGAGAAATTTCCCTACTGCAATTCTCATATCCCCAGTTCAGCATTTCATTCAGTATATTCAGCACACACTTTGTATTAGGGAGTTCCCACACAGTGTTATTTACCCTCCAACCGATCCACGACATTCAATAAAATTCCTCTGTAACCGGCTTTTTTTCATTCTAAACCGACCGACCTGCATACGATTGCAAAATAAGGGGCCACAACGAGACCTTGCGATCATAGTTCGGCAGTGGGGTAGAATGGGAAGGCAGTTTCCAGAATATTGATTGAATGTCATCTAATGTATGGGCACCTTACCTGTAAAAGGGAACTCCTATTTTGCACACAGAGGCTTTCTTTTGTCAATTACACACATGTATTCCTTGACCCAGTTTGATTAGAAGGTGCAATTAGATTGAGATCTAAATGATACTCCCCATTAATTTGGTTATTTGTCCTCATATTTCAGTACAGTGGTTGCCTTCATCAGCAGTATCATCATGGCACAGAGAATAAGGCTCTCTCCAAGTGTGGTGTAGAGTAGCACTTTCTCTACAACATAATAAAGAGTGAATTTGAGTAGATTTAAATACGTTATATTTGACAGAGAAATAAAAATCTTATATTAGACACAACAACTAGAATAAAAAAACATACAGTATAACTTTTTTTTTCTTTCTGTCGTAGTGTTTTCCTCTTACATATGGTGAAAATATAAGTACAATACATATGGTTAAGCTAATCCTTGCCACCAAATAAATCATAGATTCTATATTTCCCATTATTCATCTAGAGATGTTCTGTTCAGCTATACATTAGTTGCTAAGCTGCTGAAATTCATGTACTGGCATTACAGTCAAACCCCCAACATGTCCTAGTTCTCAACAACGCACGCATCTCTAGCAATGAAAGTCTACGGCTCGTGGAAGGATTCCTGAACATTTCCATTTCAGACATGCCCTCAAAAGATTTAAAGGCCTCAAATATTTCAACTTTCCTTTCCACAGCTATCTAGAATCCCCAATTTATCATCTTGAATATCTTTGAGATTCCCCTGTACTAACACTTGGTTAAAGGCGTTTCCTGCCATTTGACACTACTCCGTTATTGATTCCCACCACCATGCTAGAGCAGCCCAAATAAGGATGTTTTCCAACTTATATTATTGATCATGGTTACCTCTTTCTGGACAGAGTTTCATGTTGAGGAGATTTCCTGCCCAGCTACAAACAATCTAATAATAATACAAAATCCAATCTAGATCAGGTTTCATTTCCCACTGCCCATGTTAATCAAATATTAGTAATGTTTTGACATTTTTTGCCAAATAATGTAAATTCGATAAGGACATAAGGCCCTGTCATTTTTAATAATAGCAAAAATCACATCACATGGACCAGTGTGATGTTTACCCTATGATATATTTAAAATGCATTTACTTTGTAATGGCTGTTCTTGGTAAATGGCAGATAATGTTCCCCCCCCCCCCTCTCTGATATATCAGATCATGTAATGCCCGTGGACAATGCTTAAAAAAAATAAACCAAAATTGTTGGGTTTCAATGGATTAGAACAAAAAGCATCCGACTTCTTTTGACCATTTTGCAAACTACAAACGCTAATCTGCCAATTACGTGCCTTGGGCAAAGACCCGTTTGCTTTGAGTGCCTCAATCTGGTGTACATAAATAAAGGCAATGTAAATGTAAGGTGATGGCATTTTTGGACTTAAAACTCCTTGTACTGTGTTTTTGGCTATAAATGGCTCTGTGTTAAGTGAATCCCTGTTGGGAAAAGGGTCTTGGGGTTTGCAAGCATGCCGGCAGCACCAGCCAGAGCCAGCATGGTATTTGTCTTGTATAAAAGACGGGTTATGGATTTCAAGGAAAAAAAAATTATTCCTTCCTCTTTAACAAAGGCCTAATTTTTGAATATGTGGTGCATTTGGAATCCTGTTGTACAAAACGGAACATCTTGGAAATGAAAAGGTTTCTGTACAAGGGGCAACTAAATTAATAAGGGACTGGGGGAGCTTTGAATATGAAGACAGAATTGGATGTGTTTACAATTATGTACGCTGGAGAAAAGGCGCTTTTGCATGGGAATATGATTACTGTTGTATAAATACATTAATGGTCCATACACAAAACTGTTCAAGAAACTGGAACTTGTTCACCAATAGAGCATGTCAGAGGACACAAACGGACAGCCCATAACTATGGGAATGTCTTCCATTGGACATGGTGATAGCAGGTTCATTAGATAGTTTCAAAAAAGCTGGATTGAGTTTCTAAAGCAAGGAATGTTGCAATTTAACTGGAATTAATAATACATATAGTGGAGTTGAATCCAGTGATGTTTTCGATTGCCACTTGGAATCAGGGAAGGAATTTTTTCTCATTCATAATTCTGGTTGGGTTTTTTTTTTTTTTTGCCTTTCTCTTGGATTAACAGTTTAGGCAGGAAATGTGGGTATTGCTGAGTAGGTTGGACTAGATGTGCATATGTCAACCTTGAATACTATACTATACTAAAGAACATTAGTTCGCAAACCTTGGAATAGTAATATTGCAGAGATGTATTCCAGGTCCCAGCTGTTTAATATTATTGCAGGATTCCTATCTGTACAGAACACTGAGCATAATGATGTAAATACTAAATTAGTATTGTTACTCCATAAAGATTCAGTATAAAGAGTGTTTTTCTTTTTGTATTCATTGCTTAGTGGAAGTTCTTGGCCCAACATAATTTGCAGGTCATGTTTGCAACTTATATTGGAACCCAGTATTATATTGCCAAATCAATGCATCGCCTTGCTCTGGCTACATGAATGGATATGTGCTTCAACAACCAGGGTCCACAGGAAAAATGTACCAACATAGATAGTGCACCCTGCAGGTAGACCGAAATCATTAGGTGACACATAAACAATTTGTGTATTTGAATTCCTGGAAGAACAACCCACTATATAGATTTACCAAATACTGATTTACTTACTTCAGTTTCTTACAGAATTCCCCCTTTAAAATTAAAGAAATAAATGAGAAAATAGAATCACGTGAGAAATAATTTTTTGATACCGCTAGTTTGATTCACAGTGTGATAACAGAGCAAGAAGGCTTGCCACGACAGAAGCCACTAAGCAGACTGCCACTAAGAACTAAATGGCTCTGTGCTGTGCATAATGTACAGCAGCTGACGGATAAGTCGCTGTCAATCAGCTGTTTGGAAATAGCTGCTGACAGCTCTCCCATTAGGAGTGAAATGTAATAAAGATGAATAATTAAAAATAAAGGGCAGGCCAATGCAATGAAACATTTGAACAGTATTGTTATTTAAACTGTATACATGGTGATTTGGTAAGGATTGATTAACATTGGCTAGTTTTAAGGCAGCAATCCAGGGGTGCTGAATTTTGCATTCCAAGGTTTTTTGGTTTAGAGACTGCTATAAAGAGGAGCTCTAGATGGAATTCTGGTGATTTTTTAGGGCCTGTTTTGCCTTTGAAATGAGTTGCGGCATACAGATTTGATGGTGGGTTTGTTTCACTTAACTTCAGTATTCAATTGGGAAAATTGTTATAAGGTCTTAACTCTCCTTCTCCTCTCCCCTCACATAAATAGGGAGCACTGGAATGGAGCAGTGAGAGTAGTGAGTAATTAGGGCAGATAATAAATGATTGAGGATCATTATAAACCTCCTTGACATGCCCAGTTTTTGCCAGTAATCTTTGTGCCTTAAAGAATAGGTTTATTTCAAAAGATGACCCATTATTTTGCCTCATTAAAGGGCAATGCCCACCTATTTTATAATTAAAAAAAACATTTTTCTGTAGTGTAGGGCTCCCTCTCCCACCCCCCAACCGCTATATTAGTTTTTGTCAAAAAACTAACCCCAATCTGTACTTAAATAACTGCCTTGTTCCACCGGCATTCAGACACGGCCCTCTGCTTGCATGAACTGCAAGCAGGGGGCCAGACCGGCAGCCACTCGTGGATTGGCTAAAGGCGGCCAATCACGGACGCGGCTTCCAGCAGTACAGAACAACCGGTGGAACAGGGCAAGTTGAAATACAGATGCCAGTTAGTTTTTTTGTACTATAGCGTTTGGGGGTGGGAGAAGGAGCCCTACAACTACAGAAATGAGGTTTTACACTAGGGGCACAGGGAACCTAACAGGATCGGGGAGGGAGGGGTGGGGGAGGGCCTGCACTGAGCAAGCCAGAAACCTCTCAGAGGACACCTCAGAAGGCAGAAACGTTTTCCCCCTCCTCCAGGCTCCTGGTGTTCACTTTCTCGAACATTGGGCTGCCATTACAAAAGAACCACTTGGAGGCAAGAGGTAGGTAGGATTTTTAAAACTCTACACCTGGGGCCAGCAGTGGGGAGATTTGTAGTTTTTGGGGGTGGACATGCCCTTTAATTGAAGAACGGGAGGTATGTGTTTATCTCAATGTTCTCATTAAATGTAACAGGAGTCGTTAATGCAGCGTGACAAAATTACCTGGCGAGCACACTCCTTCCTCACTGACTCCTCTGACCCCAACTGCTTTCTGGGTTAAACTATACTATATCGCACATCTGCGTTATTTTTATAGTATATAGTGGATTGCGCTCGTGGGTAAGTTTTCCGCTGCGTTTCTGGCTTATTATTAATATTAATTGGAGAACAGAGGTAAGACACTTTTAACTTTTTAAATGAACCTACCGTATATACTTGAGTATAAACGGAGATTTTCAGGCTAAAAATATAGCCTGAAAATCGAGTCTCGGGTTTATTGCTCGAATCAAAGACTTACCTGCTCGGTGGCCACACCTCTCCGAATCCTCTGGCTGACTGACGTCACTCCTCGTTGTCGGGATAGGCAGAGCATCGAGTAGGGGAACATGTGGAGCAGGTAGAGAAGGCAACTGGGACTTTCAGAAGGGGGGAAGGCACAGTAATTCCTGGCAGTGGCTATTCTTGCAACTGCAGATGTTTGGAAACTACAACTCCCAGCACCTAAAGCATTCTGGGATTGTAGTTTCCAAACATCTGGAATGCCAAGGAACAAGGCTTTAATTGCCTTTTAATAAATGGACACCAGGATTCCCATACAGTAATAGCCAATACAGTATGCTAACTTTACTGTAAGGACTTCTGATGTTCATTTAAAAACGGCACTAAAGCCTAAAAACAATCAGAATCAGAGGAATATATATATTGCTGCCTCTGAAATTCTGTATTGTTTTGGAGGCTTTAGTTCCCTTTAAATAGACCAGCAGAATTCCCATACGTAATTCCAATACAGTAATAGTGATTCGGCTGTCCATTTAAAGGGCAACTAAAGCCTCAAAACAATACGGAATCAGAAGGCAGTAGTGGTCCATAATTTCTACCTTGGTTTATACTCGAGTCAATCACTTTTACTCCTCTTTTATAAATACAGGAGATGAGCAGGGTCAACCTCTTGGTGCAGAAGTAAATTTGGTATGTTCTCCCAGTGCTTGCGTGGGTTTCCTCTGGCACTCTGGTTTTCCCCCCACATCATAAAAGAACTACCGATAGGTTGAATGTTGTAAAATAAAAGTCCTTACCGGTGTGTTGTTATGCTCTTTGGGGCAGGACCTCTTATGTAATGTATCTATGTAATTTTTAAGCACCACAAAAGAAATGTCGATTGCTATATAAATCACATAAACAATAACTAATGCCAATCAGAGCGTAGGGGTAGGGATTAGGATTAGGTTCATTAGCCTCACATACATTCTTAATGTTTTGGGCAGTTCAGGTGTAAAGTAACTGCTTCTTTTGTTTAACAGAAATTGTTACGTGCTTTGTACCTGCTATATCCACAATCCAGTTAAATTGGGAATTACTTAAATTACTACTACTTATCTCTTTTAAAAGCAAAAACTGGGCAACTGAGAATGTTTCAGACCATAGTGTGCAGGAATATTGAAAGCTCATTTCTCTCCCCACAGTACTACAAGCAAAACTTGTGAGTTTACTTTACAAAAAGAGTGTAGATCCACAAGCTGGATATTCCTATTAATGTGTGATGTCATAACGTACCGTTACTGTTTAGTTTACATGATGTTATCATAATTTAACATTACTCATTAACACAAACATTAGCATGTCCCGACAAAGTAATGTCATCACACACTTAAGAAGTTTGCATTTTGGATTGTTTTGTACCCACTTAGAACCAGTATATTCTTTCATAAGTACGCATAGCTTGCTTATTTCATACAAAAAAATTAACAACAAATCTTTGGTTAAGATTCCCTTGAGCAAGTAATTGACATGTCTTAATGTACGCCATGGAAACCTGATCTCTTATAAAGCCCCCTAAAAATGACCACCCAGTTGCTTACTGTTAAAGGGACAGTGGTAAACAAAGCAATTCTATGAGATGTATTCAAACAGGTGACATGCTTGGTCCCTACTTTTAGAACTCGCACAAAATGGTCCATCACTTTCATTATCACACTGCTTGAAAGCCAGCATCCTTTCACATGTTAAATTCCAAAGACTTGCTGGAGGCAATGAATGCGTATCGAGATTTATCCAGTTAAAAACTGTACCTGTCAAGAAATAAAAACTGATATTTTGTTTCTAACTGCACATACACTCTAAGAAACCCCTTGTGGATCCTAGTTTGGTTAAAATTGGATGTTTTGTAAGTATTATATGCAGGAATAAAACACAAGCAGGCACTGTTTATGGCTCATTGTCACCCAATGTAAACTTAGCTGAATCTGAAACTAAACTTCACATCTGTACTTGATATCTACTTTGTAATGAAATCCAAAATTGTATGTTTCTGCTATAATGGTCTTGTAAAACCAGTGGTTTACACTGTATAATAAAGTCCCCCAGCTAGGCAAAACAACTCTAACATTTGAGTGGTTTTTGGTGACTAGAAACCACAAGATCAAAGGTTAAGTGGATATTGTACAGTCCCTAGAACTTGAAAAGCTATACAAACTGTCCGTTGTTAATATAAAGATCCAATGTAATGTTACATACGAAAGGTGTTTTTTTAATTTGTGGTGTATTAGTTTGAAAAAGTGATGGAACAAACAGGTGGGAATGATCCAATAGGGAGGTGAGCTGGCTTTAGTTTAGCTGCTATAGACATCTGTCCTTGAACCAACCCTGAATATAAACATTGGTGAATTAACAGCTACTCTCACTTACAGATCAGTTGTGCAAATCTGTTAACTTCCGCAACAGTAAAAATGCTGAAACCACCTAATAGTGAGACTTAAATGTATACATCACTATTTTTTAGAGCACAGTTACCTTGTCACTAAGTAGCTCTATAGAGAATGTCAAACGGAGTCAAATAGGTTTCATCACAAGGGCATGTCTTACGCATGTGATGTAAATGCGGACCAACATTTTTTTCCCAAAGAATTCCATGTTTGTAAAGTGTCCGGACAGCACATTGACATAAGCTGTAACAACACCAACCAACACAGCTTTATCTAAGCAATATTGACAAAGGATTGTGACAAAAGTGCTGTTATATATTGCTAATAAATGCATTACTGTACCTTTTTTATTAAATAAACTGCAGTAAAATAGCTGAGAAAAAATTAGAGATATATAGTCCCCTACTTTCTTTAAAAACACTCAATTAATATACAATGCGTTAGTCAATGTAGATGTTACACATAATATGTTTAGAGCTTTAACCGTTTGCATTAGCTATGGCATTCTCCAGACTTCACAGAAAGGTCTATTTAAATTCTCACCACTAGAGAGCAGTATTTTAGAGGCTATAAGTTTTGGTTATGACTATGGTTGGTCAGTGATCTCACGGTCATGCTGATGGAATGCAGAATGCAACAGACTATAATGGGTTTTGGAGCATTGTCTGTTAACATAACAGTCCAAGGATCCAGTACATCCATAGTGATAGAGTTGGTAAATCCATAGTCCTTTACCATAATGTTAAATGTATGGCCTATAAAGCAGCTCCACACATATGCAGTAACTATCAAACAGGCAAGACGGCACGATCTTGGCACATGGTTTTAGCTATGATAATGCGCCATATTGACTGTGATTTAAAAGGAAAACAGTAGACACATTTAATATTTGCGTCTTGATGCAAAGATTGATAACAGCAAATAAATCACATTTAATTACAGACCTCCTCTGGCTGTTATAAATAGTACACCATAACCTGCCAGCTGAGGATGATGGGAAGTTTTAGATGTCTGGAGAATTTTGATCACATTACAATTCTCTGGTGTGTTTATAAATCACATGAGAGCTGTAATTATGTGTCCCTGATGGATTTGTGTGCTATTTATTTTAATGGTCACCAAACGGATGGCTGTGGACCTCATCTCTTAATACGATTGTGTGATAAAATTCATGTAGGATCCCTTAGGGCCCATTGGGTTTATAGCATCCCCAACAGAATGACAAAATCGAACTTAAATTCTTTACAATGAATGGGCTGCTAATCATAACAGAAAAATTAAGTCAATTTGATATTAGGAATAAATATGGTAACAGCAAACAAATCCTTAGATCTAGATGTGCCAGGCAGTCACAAAAGGCACTATAACTTACCTGATCTCAAATTGTTCCTGCACAATACCTGAGGAATATGAGAATGAATGGCATTTTGTTAGACAAGATCTCCAGTGAGTGTCAGACAGATTAACTCTCTGTCACAATCTTTCACAATCGGAGCTGTTTGGAACTTCCCTTAACACTTGCCATGGAGCTTGAGAAGTTTATAGCCTTCCAGAAATAGACCCACACATCCAGGGTGAATAGCTGCTATGGATTCGGGATTGTAATGCCCTACCTCTCAACATGAGCCAATAAATTTTAAAATAAAAAAACCAAAACATTTACGATGTTTGTCTGCAAATATTATGAACACAGGGCAGAATAGACTGATAGCAATTTACAGCATGTAATTCCAGTTGAAATACTCGCCTCCTTAAGACCCAGGCACAAGATTTAGGGTTGGCCCCACTAAGGGCAAAATTGAATTTTAAATCCAATTAAGCAGTTTTATTAAGGGCTAGGCCACACTGTCGCGATTGCTCATGCGTTTTTTTTTCCCGACCTTTGGGTGTGATGCGTTTTCGGGTGTGTATGTCGATTGCGCTTGTGATTCGGTGCGATCTCAACCGCATTTGGTTTTCTCTATTTGTAACAAAAAACCGCATGCGCAAACGCAACGAAATCGCACATGAAATCACATGCAATTCCGTGTGATTGCGTTTTGCACAGACAGTGTGGCCGTGCCCTAAATGGTCCCAGTGATTGCGGCAAAATTGCGGCCAATGTTGCATTTTGATGGCTTTGATGGTTAGAATCTGGTCTATGCACAGCTTTAAAGAAGCAGGCTATACATAGTTTAATTCTTCCTGGTTAAATTATCAATCAATCAATCTAAAATTCAATCAGAGGAACCAGTACAAATGTACCACCTTGTGCCATTAGTCTTCGAAATATTTTTTCAATCGACTGCTCGATATCGCTGATTTTTGGACCGATTGTGCTAAATTAGTCGAATGGGTCTAAAAATCTAGCTGTCTCTTTCACCAGCACCTTGTTTCAGACCTAAAGCACTTTTTACACGTGCGGTCAAACTGATCGTTCCAGATATTTGCCACTAGAGGGACGCTACATGCAGCTTTCCACTAGCGGCAACCATTGCGGAACCACTTGGAAATGTCCAGCAAATGCCATGTGTGTTTGTCTGAAAAGAAGCCTAAATGCATTACACTGCATATAAACAAGTCATTTCTATTGCTATATTTTGATCAATGATCTTTGCTTTACGCTGGGGATGTTCTGTTTTGTAGCCCACACATGCTATGAACTATAACTTTAATTTGGTTTTACCATTTCAATGAGGTAACAAGCTCTTCCCTACCTATTAGCAATGCTCTGTAAATAGTATAAACATAATATTCATTGGAACAGCACCAAAAGCTGGGCTGTCACTGTTTTTTTTTTTTTTACTTAATAAATCAAATCACTATGTTATAATAGAACCACTGGCGTCAGTTAAGGAATTAACAAAATACGAAACTTTTTGTTCCTGGTTTTTAAGCCTTGGTTGTAATTTCCCTACTCCATCCGAATGGACGAATATGGTCTATTCTTAATTGTCTATTCTTGTCTATTGTCATTCTATCACTTTATTTTTTTTTTTTTTGGTTTGGAAATGTTAAAGGCTATTGTCCACCCCTAAAAATAGAATTTTAATATTCTGCTCCCCCATGTCCCCCCAGCCCCAACCGCATGTTTTGTTTTTTCAAAAGCTCCCCAAACTCTTACTTACCTCCCCTCGATCCTCCGCCGCACTGCCGGCCCTCTGCTTGCGAGACATGCAAGCAGAGGGCGGGACGGCAGTCGCGTCTGTGATGGTGAGCGGCAGCCAATCACGGACGCGGCTGCCGGTCATTCATGCAGCGGAGGAAGCGGAGAGGGTAAGTAAGAGTTTGGGGAGCTTTTTTAAAAAAAAAAAACTGCGATTTGGGGCTGGGGACATGGGGGAGCAGAATATTAAGGGGTTTTAATGCTAGGGGGAGGGATGTAGAAAGGAGAGGGAGGAGAACGGGAGGGGGGAGGGATGAGGGGAGAAGGGCTTCAGCAACGCATGGCAGGAATCTCCCGGAGGCCAGGTGCAAGGCAGTGTCCCTATATGGACCTGCTAGCCCCCTGGTGGGTCAGTTTTTGGAAATTTGGGGGGGGACTACAGGAGAACCAGATGGAGTTGGGATGTGAGGTAAGGATTAACTACACTACATGTGTGGGGCAGTCATTTGGGGGGATTATAGTTTTTGGGGGTGGAACAATGCCCTTTAAGAGAGGGTGACTGAACATGCAGACTGAATGGTGAAGCATTTTTAAATAATCATAAGAAAGTTTGTATACAAGTTCCAATATATAACCCCATGTGCGCCCATCCTATGGAAAGAAGCTGATTGGTCAGATGAGAATAAAAACTCACAGACCCCCCTCTATAGAACTTTATATATATCAAATTCCTACATGTATTACTGTGGCTATGGGTATGTTTACCTAACCATGCATTTCTGTCCACAGAGCCCACAGCAACACAGAAATGACAGATGTGATAAGCCATATTGTCTAATGATATGTAAACTATCTACCATCATTTTTAACACTGTCGGGAATTAAACTTTCTTTCTTCCATGTACAACTAATTCTGGCCTATAATTTCACTTCAACATGACAAAACACATGTAGGTCAGAAAACCGATGCAGCCATCTCATCATTTCTTTCTTTTCAAGCCATATGGTTTTAAGTGTGGCAGAGTGTAAATGGCTCGTTCACCATTATCCCATTTTTAAATGTGTTTGAATGTGTAAGCAGCAACATATTGTATGTATTCATTTCACTATACTATTCATTATGTTCTGTTGCGATGGATTTGTGCGAGTACTGGTATGTGCATGTATCTGGGGGTGAGAGTGAGTGTATATGTGTCTATGTTATGTGGGTGGTGTTATTATGTATCTGTCTCAGTGAGTGAGGGTCTGTGTGTTATTCTATTGGTATAATTTTTTCTTTCCCCCCCAAGGCTGCTCAGTGTTGAACCTTTGTTACATAACTCTTTGCCCAGTTTGGCTGTGTTACCAAGGCGATCTACTTCATTGTTGATTTGCAACAATTTTGTTTTATAATAATATTAGAGTTTTAAACTCTCCCAGCGATTTAAATTAAGAATTTATTATTTAGCTTGACAGCACAGTTTAGGTTTTCCAACTAGGGGAAAAAATGCCCAAGATCCTATTAGAACAACACAACCAAAATGTCAACAACTTGAGGACATGATGTGAACGTTTCAATTGGTTTAAACATTCAAGACCACAGGATGGTAATAGGGACAGATTTCACACGAATAATGGGATTGAAATGCAATTAAAAGCTTTGACTGTGTTTAGAGAATGATGAACAACAAATCCACTGTAAAGCAGGAAAGGGAGAATTAAAATATTCTGTTTAACTCCAGATCTACTCCTTCACTACAAGCTACCCAGCAGCCCATTCTAATATTTCCTAAACTGACGGTGCCACTTAGGGTTTAGCGCTGCAAAAATAGCTAGACAATTAAGGATGTTAGTTTTTACGAAAGGAAAGTTTCAGTGCTAAGGCTGCTCTGATCTGATGCATTAAAAAGATTATCTACTCTCCTTGCACTGTGTGTCTTGTACACAGCGCTAATAAACTTTAATTATAGCACTAAAAAAGCAAGCGCTATAGCTTTACTATAGACACTAAAAGCAGCGCTAATAGCTTATATTATAGAGACACGTAAAAGCAGCGCTATAGCTTTATTTATGAAGTCCACGTAAAAAGCAACGCTATAGCTTTATTATATAAGTCAGGTAAAAGCACGCTATAGCTTTAATAAAAAAATAATATATTTAAAAAAAAAAAAAAAAAAAAAAATTTACATAAATTAAAAAAAAAAAAAGCGTTTGCTTTTCACAAGAAATTCTTATTAGACACGTAAAAAGCAGCGGTTTATATAGCTTTAATATAGACATTAAAAGACAGCCGCTTTAAGCTTTATTTATCTGTAAAATCAGAGCTATTCGCTTAATTTATAGACTACGTAAAAAGCAGGCTATAGAGCTTTATTTATAGTCACGTAAAAAGCCAGCGCTAACGCTTTTAATTTATAGTCACGTAAAAAGCAGCGCTATAAGCTTTATTTATAGACACGTAAAAAGCAGCGCTATAGCTTTATTTATAGACACGTAAAAAAGCAGCGCTATAGCTTTATTTATAGACACGTAAAAGCAGCGCTATAGCTTAAATTTAGACCAAGTAAAAAGCAAGCGCTATAGCTTTAATTTATCGACCCGTAAAAGCAGCGCTATAGTTTAATTTATAGTCACGTAAAAAATCAGCGATAATCGCTTTATTTTAAAAACAACGTAAAAAGCCAGCGCTATCGCTTTAATTTATAGACCACTAAAAGCAGCGCTATAGCTTTTATTTATAGACACGTAAAAAGCAGCGCTATCGCTTTATTTATTAACACGTAAAAAGCAGCGCTATAGCTTTTATTTATAGTCACATAAAAAAAGCAGCGCTATAGCTTTAATTTAATATAGACCGTAAAAGTAGAACTATAGCATTATTTATAAACACGTAAAAAGCAGAGCTATAACTTTGTTATAGACCGTAAAAAGCAGCTCATACCTTTTTTATAGACACGTAAAAGCAGCGCTATAGCTTTAT
Source organism: Hymenochirus boettgeri (assembly GCA_019447015.1). Lineage (NCBI taxonomy): Eukaryota > Metazoa > Chordata > Amphibia > Anura > Pipidae > Hymenochirus > Hymenochirus boettgeri. The sequence continues at coordinate 27,938 of JAACNH010003427.1, forward strand.
TTATAGAACACGTAAAAAGCAGCGCTATAAGCTTTACTTATAGACACGTAAACAGCATGAGCTATAAGCCTTTATTTATATAGACACATAAAAAGCAGCGCTATAGCTTTACTTATAGACACGTAACAAAGCAGCGCTATCTTTATTTTAGAACAAATAAAAAGCCACACTACAGCTTTATTTATAGACACCTAAAAACAGCGCTATAGCTTTATTTATGGACACATACAAAGCAGCGCTAATAGCTTTATTTATAGTCGTGTAAAAAGCAGCGCTATAGCTTTATTTATAGACACATAAAAAGCAGCGCTATAGCTTTATTTAATAGTCACGTAAAAAGCAGCGATATAGCTTATTAGACATTAACAAAACAAGCAAGAGCTATAGATTTATTTATAGACCGTAAAAAGCAGCGCTATAAGCTTTTATTTTAAAATTTTTAGACAACGTAAAAAAGCCGCGCTATAGCTTTATTTATAAGACACGTAAAAAGGCAGCGCTATAAGCTTTATTTATAGTCACATAAAAAGCAGCGGCTATAGCTTTATTTATGACACGTAAAAGTTAGCGCTATAGCATTATTTTAGACACGTAAAAACAGCGCTATAAGCTTACTTATAGACACGTAAAAAGCAGCGCTATAGTTTATTTATAGACACGTTAAAAAGCAACGCTATAGCTTTACCTTTATATCAGGTAAAAAGCAGCGCTATGCTTTCCTATAGACACGTAAAGCAGCGTTCTAGCTTTATTTATAGACATGTAAAAAGCAGCGCTTTAGCTTATTTATAGTCATGTAACAAATCAGAGCTATAGCTTTATTATTATAGACCCACGTAAAACAGCCTTTATAACTTTATTTATAGACACGTTAAAAAGCAGCGCTATAGCTTTATTTATAGACACGTAAAACAACGCTATAGCTTTATTTATAGTCCACGTAAAAAGCAGCGATATCGCTTTATTTATAGACCCGTAAAAAGCACGGCTATCGCTTTATTTATAAGAGCGTAAAAAGCAGCGCTATAGCTTTATTTATAGACACGTAAAAAGCAGCGCTTAACCGCTTTATTTATAGACACGTAAAACGCAGCGCTATAGCTTTATTTATAGTCACTAAAAAGCAGCGATATCGGCTTTATTTATAAGACACCGTAAAAAGCACCCGCTAACG
>JAACNH010003428.1:0-29107 GCA_019447015.1 Hymenochirus boettgeri
TGAGTAAATATCGAATCCGCAAGTAAAATGTCTATTATACCTATACGAAAGCATTGAATCCATGAATAAAGTGTCTATTTTACCTATACGCGAGCGCGAGCATAGAATCCATGAGTAAAATGTCTATTATACCTATACGCGAGCATCGAATCCGCGATTAAAATGTCTATTATACCTATACGCGAGCATCGAATCCATAAAAAGTCTATTATACCTATACGCGAGCATCGAATCTATGAGTAAAATGTCTATTATACCTATTCGCGAGTAAATATTGAATCCGTGAGTAAAATGTCAATTATACCTATACGCGAGCATCGAATCCACGAGTAAAATGTCTATTATACCTATTCACGAGTAAATATTGAATTTGTGAGTAAAATGTCTATTATACCTATACGCGAGCATCGAATCCATGAGTAAAATGCCCATTATACCTATACGCGAGCATCAAATCCATGAGTAAAATGTCTATTATACCTATACGCGAGCATCGAATCCATGAGTAAATGTCTATTATACCTATACGCGAGCATCGAATCCATGAGTAAAATGTCTATTATACCTATACACGAGCATCGAATTCCAGTAAAATGTCTATTATACCTATACGCGAGCATCGAATCCATGAGTAAAATTCTATTATACCTATTCGCGAGTAAATATCGAATCCGCGAATAAAATGTCTATTATACCTATTCGTGAGTAAATATCGAATCCGCAAGTAAAATGTCTATTATACCTATACGCAAGCATCGAATCCATGAGTAAAATGTTTTATTACCTATACGCGAGCATCGAATCCATGAGTAAAATGTCTATTATACCTATACGCGAGCTCGAATTCGCGAGTAAAAGTCTTTTCCTATAGCGCATCAGAATCCATGAGTAAATGTCTATTATACCTATACGTGAGCATCGAATCTATGTAAAATGTCTATTATACCTATTCGCGAGTAAATATTGAATGTGCAAGTAAAATGCCTATTATCCCTATACGCGAGTAAATATTGAATCCGTGAGTAAAATGTCAATTATACCTACACGCGAGCATCGAATCCGCAAGTAAAATGTCTATTATACCTATTCACGAGTAAATATTAAATTGGTGAGTAAATGTCTATTATACCTATACGCGAGCATCGAATCCAGCGAGTAAAATGTCTATTATACCTATTTGCGAGTAAATATCGAATCCGCAAGTAAAATTTCTACTATACCTATACACGGCATTGAATCCACAAGTAAAATGTCTATATACCTGTACCGAGCATCGAATCCGCAAGTAAAATGTCTATTATACCTATACGCGAGCATCGAATCCGCGAGTAAATGTCTATTATACCTATTCGCCAGTAATATCGAATCCGTGAATAAAATGTCTATATACCTATTCGTGAGTAAATATCGAATCCGCAAGTAATGTCTATTATACCTATACGCAGCATTGAATCCATGAGTAAATTGTCTATTTTACCAATACGCAGCATAGAACCATGGGTAAAATGTCTATATACCTATACGCGAGCATCGAATCCGCGATTAAAATGTCTATATACCTATACGCGAGCATCGAATCCATGAGTAAAAAGTCTATTATACCTATACGCGAGCATCGAATCTATGAGTAAAATGTCTATTAACCTATTCGCGAGTAAATATTGAATTCGTGAGTAAAATGTCAATTATACCTATACGCGAGCATCGAATCCACAGTAAAATGTCTATTATACCTATTCACAGTAAATATTGAATTTGTGAGTAAATGTTCTATTAACCTATACCGAGCATCGAATCCATGAGTAAATGCCCATTATACCTATACGCAGCATCAAATCCATGAGTAAAATGTCTATTATACCTATAAGCAAGCATCAAATCCACGAGTAAAATGTCTATTATACCTATACGCGAGCATCGAATCCATGAGTAAAATGTCTATTATACCTATACGCGAGCATCGAATCCATTAGTAAAATGTCTATTATACCTATACACGAGCATCGAATCTAGAGTAAAATGTCTATTAACCTATACGCGAGCATCGAATCCATGAGTAAAATGTCTATTAACCTATTCGCGAGTAATATCGAATCCGCAATAAAAGTCTATTATACCTATTCGTGAGTAAATATCGAATCCGCAAGTAAAATGTCTATTATACCTATACGCAAGCATCGAATCCATGAGTAAAATGTCTATTTTACCACGCGAGCATCGAATCCATGAGTAAAATGTCTATTATACCATACGCGAGCATCGAATTCGCGAGTAAAATGTCTATTATACCTATACGCGAGCATCGAATCCATGAGTAAAATGTCTATTATACCTATACGCGAGCATCGAATCTATGAGTAAAATGTCTATTATACCTATTCGCGAGTAAATATTGAATGTGCAAGTAAAATGCCTATTATCCCTATACGCGAGTAAATATTGAATCCGTGAGTAAAATGTCAATTATACCTATACGCGAGCATCGAATCCGCAAGTAAAATGTCTATATACCTATACGCGAGCATCGAATCCATGAGTAAAATGCTATTATACCTATTCGCGAGTAATATCGAATCCGCGAATAAAATGTCTATTATCCTATTCGTGAGTAAAATGAATCCGCAAGTAAAATGTCTATATACCTATACGCAAGCTTTGAATCCATGAGTAAAATGTTTATTTTACCTATACGCGAGCATCGAATCCATGAGTAAAATGTCTAGTTATTATACCTATACGCGAGCATCGAATTCGCGAGTAAATGTCTATTATACCTATACGCGAGCATCGAATCCATGAGTAAAATGTCTATTATACCTATACGTGAGCATCGAATCCATGAGTAAAATGTCTATTATACTTATACGCGTGCATCGATTTCATGAGTAAAATGTCTATTATACCTATTCGCGATCATCGAATCCCGAGTAAAAAGTCTATTATACCTATTTGCAAGTAAATATCGAATCCGCAAGTAAAATATCTATTATACCTATACGCACATCGAATCCATGAGTAAAATGTCTATTATACCTATTTGGGAGGAAATATCGAATCCGCAAGTAAAATGTCTATTATACCTATACGCGAGCATCGATTCGCGAGTAAAATGTCTATTATACCTATACGCGAGCATCGAATCCATGAGTAAAATGTCTATTATACCTTTACGTGAGCATCGAATCCATGAGTAAAATGTCTATTATACTTATACGCGTGCATCGATTTCATGAGTAAAATGTCTATTATACCTATTCGCGATCATCGAATCCGCGAGTAAAAAGTCTTTATACCTATTTGCAAGTAAATATCGAATCCGCAAGTAAAATATCTATTATACCTATACGCGAGCATCGAATCCATGAGTAAAATGTCTATTATACCTATTTGGGAGGAAATATCGAATCCGCAAGTAAAATTTCTATTATCCTATACGCGAGCATTGAATCCGCGACTAAAATGTCTATTATACCTTTCATGTGTAAATATTGAATCTGTGAGTAAAATGTCTATTATACCTATACGCGAGCATTGAATCTGCGAGTAAATGTCTATTATACCTATTCGCAGTTAATATCGAATCCGCAAGTAAAATGTCTATCATACCTACACCGAGCATCGAATCCGCGAGTAAAATGTCTATTATACCTATTCTGAGTAATATTGAATCTGTGAGTAAAATGTCTATTAAACCTATACGCGAGTTAATATCGAATCCGCAAGTAAAATGTCTATTATACCTATGCGCGAGCATAAATCCATGAGTAAAATGTCTATTATTCTATTCACAAGCATTGAATCTGCGAGTAAAAATGTCTATTATACCTATTTGCGAGTAATTACCAAAACCGCAAGTAAAATATCTATTATACCATCGAATCCATGAGTAAAATTCCCATTATACCTATACGTGAGCATCGAATCATGAGTAAAATGTCCATTATACCTATCAACGTGCATCGATCCACGAGTAAAATGTCTATTATACCTATTCACGAGCATCGAATCCATGAGTAAAATGTCCATTATACCTATACACGAGCATCGAATCCACAAGTAAAATGTCTATTATACCTATACGTGAGCATCGAATCCATGAGTAAAATGTCCATTATGCCTATACACGAGCATCGAATCCCCGAGTAAAATGCCTATTATACCTATACACGCATCGAATCCAGTAAAATGTCCATTATACCAATACGTGAGCATCAATCCACAAGTAAAATGCATATTTACCTATACGCGAACATCAAATTCGTGAGTAAAATGTCTATTATACCAATACGCAAGGAAATATCACATTATCGAATCCGCGAGTCGTTGGGATAATTATCAAGTGTTCAAATGCGAGAGCTCGAAAGTAGCGGTGTGAGAGTAAAATCGTTTTTTTCGAAAGTCCTGGATTTTTTACGTGTTCCGCAGACCATTCCCCAGGTCCCAGAGCCATTTACATTAAGTTACAATTAATATTTTAATTGTATTCCATTCGAAGTTTTCGACTTTTTTGACTCTCATTAACTTTATGGGTCCGTTTTCGAACTTTCAAACTTCCATATAGTTCGAAAGTTCGAAACGGACTGAAAATTCGGCCATCTCTAATAGAAGAAGCAGTAGAGTGAAGGGATTTAAAGGGTAGGAGAAGGATTTGTTATACAATGCACTGTTTAAGGGGGAGCCAGTTGTTGTTCCGTACGAGGAGATTTGATCCTGTTTAGTATGTTTGTACAATTTTATCTATAAGTGCCACTTGGGTACGCAGCGCGTTACATTATAATACAAGTATACAAACAAGGGGATAAGGCAAGCCATTATGAAGATAGATAAAAAATTATCTTAATACAATTTTATACATCGGTTAAAAGCACATATATCATATATATATAAATTCTGTATAATTGATATAAGTGCAACATGCCTTGATACATTAGGAATGAGATCCTGCCCCCAAGACTTACAATCTAAGTATTTTTTTAAAATATTGTTTATTATACAGCGAAACAATACGTGTGGCAGAGGTAAGTATAGACTGAAGGGAGAGAGGTGGAAGCAGGAAGACCAGTAAGTAGTAGGTTGCAATAGTCCAGGCGCGATTGGTGAGAGCATGCATAAGCATAGCAGTGGTTGGGAAAGAAAGGAACCTTCCTTGTGAAGGAAAAAGCAGCAGGTTTACAACATAGTTAATACAGTTAGAAAAGTAGACAGAGGAGTCAATAATTACCCCTAGCGCGTGGCCGATTGGATGGGGAACATGGGGGTATTGTCAACGAAATAGAGAAAGATGGGACAGGATTATGTTTAGTAGGGAAATGATCAGTTCAGTTTTAGAAAGATTTAATTTGAGGTAGCGTTGAGACATCCAGGAGGAGATGGCAAGGAAGGAGGCAGTCTGAGATACATTATTGGATGTCAGGAGTTAGCATAGGTGTGGACAAGTAGACTTGTGTATCATCTAGAATAAGAATAGAAGTGACCAGTTTGATCTAACAAGTCAACGAAGATGCAAAATGATGAAGATAGTTATGGCTAGTCTAGGAAAGGGGACCCATGCACGTAACAATATTATTAGATAATACATGGTATAGTCAGATAATTGCTTTTTTCAGACATGACAAAAGCAAAACAACAACGTCCGTTTTACAACACAGATGTAAAATAAGACCCAGGCATAATATACCAAGCGGTATCAGAATTTTGCAACCAAGTTACATAATACAGTAATGGTCAGGCAACAGAACATAATTGGGCTTGTTCAATAAAAGGTACAAATATTTGCCTCTTAATCTTAATATTTGATCCTAATCTGCAGCAACCAATCATATATTTCCTATTTAGTTGTCAATGAAGCTAGAAAATATCTGATAACATTGGATTGGTGGGCATCACGGTGGCTGAAGTCCTGAGTTCGATTCCACCCTTGGACACATTTGCAAAGAGTTTTGTATGTTTTCCCCGTTCTTGCGTGGGTTTCATCCTGTACTCTGGTTCTCCCCACAATCATAAAGACATGCTGATAGGTTGTATGTTTCAAATAAATGTACTTAGATTGTAAGCTCTTTGGGCAGGGCCTGATGTGAATGAATACATGTAAATGTAAGTGATCGGAAGATGCTGGCACTTTATAAATCCACAACAATAATAATAGATTAATAGTACGCAAACCTCCTACTTAATAAGCCCCTTTGTGACGCAATCAGAACACTATCACTAAGTACCATAAGCTTGTGACTGGGGTATAGCACAACATTGCTATAATGTCATACCAACCCTTTTATACTTATATATAACCATAACCTATTTGGAAACACAAACATCCAGAACACACATTTAGAACCATAAAAACAAAACACACAACGATCTTTCCTACAGCTTAAAAGATAAATCAGCCTTTTCTGTATCCTATCACCGTTTCTGCAGATCTTTATAATTATTGACTGAAATAATCTTCTTTGCATCTCCCTCACTGTGATATTGTGTTTGTAAAAAAAGAGAAATTCAGCAAAAATTGGTATGATGCAAAAAAAATCCAACTAGTTATCTTTAGCCAGCGCTATTTACAGCATACAGGTAATTGGATGGTCTAAGATATGATTGAGGCCTTTCTACTATCTGTTTCCGCTTCATTATATAATGTAGATAAGCTCTGAAAAACTACAGTAAAAGAAAATATTTGTTCTTCAAGCAAATCCTCACAGCAAAGCAAACTTTCTGATATCCTTACCACAGGGGAGATCTGGAAAAAAAATGTTCCCGTTTTTACACCTTGAAGCAATAGATTTTCATTACATTGGTAAATGCCAAAAGGAATTTGCAATTTCACATGTCTCTAATATATTTAATACCTATCCTGCATATTCTTTTTAAAACAAACAAACAAAGGATTCAGAGTGTAATTTGTCGTAGAGGAATTGATGTAAGATGTAAAGATCAGCAGAATGTACACACCAGTCGGAACATTTATTTAATTTAATGTCTGAGGTCCAAAATTTACGAATAGCAGTGGCATAACTAGAAATCATTTGGCCCCCCGGAAAACTATAACAGGGCCCTATCCCTGCTTTCTCTATAATAGTTTTCTGGGAGGAGACTGTTGCTGGGTGTGCTCCACTGGAGTTTACGCCCCTGATCATTTAGCATAGAATCTTGTGCATGAATAATTAAAATTAGCAGAGTTAAATGATTGACTGTTTGTACTCAGTTTATCTATAATTTGTCTATAATTTTTATAAACTAGAGATCGACAGGAACCCAGATCCAACACGGAAACCCTCGGCTCAGAAATCCGAAAGATCCATCCGAATCCGACGGATCCTCCAGATTTCGGGCCATTGGAAGATATTTTCGTTAATTTTCTAAATAGCGCCTTGAACATTCGAAAATCTTTGAAAACACAATCGGAAAATTTTGAAAATGGTCTCCAATTGTATTTTCGGTAATTTTGAACATCAAGGCTATTTTACAAAATTATTGAAAACAGCCTCGTACTTTTGAAAATTATCAAAAATTCGTTCTGGTTTCGGATATTCAGATCTTTGGGATTTTCCCAAATCCGGAAATCCGAAAACGGAACGAAACTAGTGGTTTCGGCCTCTGTATATATACCACAATATTATATATTATATTATTATATATATATATATATATATATAATATTATATATATATATGAGTGCTGGTCTGAAGGACTCAGAGAAGCATGCAGAAACTTTCTTTAAAACGTTCAATAAGGAATAAGGCAAGTTATTTATATAGATGTTATAACGTGCTTAGCTTGAGGCATGAAGTCCTTGCAAGTGGTGAAAATCCACCAAAAAGGGTAGATGCTTCAACCAAGATACAAATGCCGATATTCAATCACATAGCAAAAAACCACAATGGGTAAAGCTAATCTCCTATTCTAGACAAAATTAGTTGTAATGGGGGGTTTACAATCTAAGCTTATACACTGTGCTGGTGGTTTGAGATGCAGGACCATGCTTAGTGACCTAGAGTTGGCAGTATAGCAATCTGATGGCTTAATATCCCCAGAATTTGGTGGTATTATATCATGGTTCTTAATAAAATGCTGAGTTACTCTCTATGATTTTCTGTGTACTACATCAAATCTGATTTTTTAGAACTAGAGTAATAACCGAACTAGGCTGGATTAAATTTGAATTGTTTTTAATCTAAACAGCCACATGTTGGGTCTTCTAATGGCCAGAATGTTAAAAGATAACTCCACCCTCATAATTCACCTTTTAGAAAGAATGTCCCCTTTAAAATTTCTGGAGCTATCCTACCTTGTCCTCTTAATCAATAGCCTTTTCCTGCTAGGATGCTATGTGAGCAATTAAGTAATCTGAGCATGTTCAGTGGAGGCATAATCCACTGAACATGATTTGAAGAACATAATTTGAACACTCACCATAATTTCTCACAGGCTCAGCCAAAGATGTGATCCAGGGCTCATTTGAAGGAAAGACTACAGGCTTTTATTTAATATGACTTTCTTGGAGACCACAGTTGCCCTTTAAGTGTTGATGTATATATATCAAATTTAATAACAAACAATCTAATTTTAGATTTTGAAAAATTGTGTATAACAAGATCCACTTTTGAGTGGAGTTCATGGTATTGGCTACAACTATTTAAAAACATTGCAAAGAAGAATGAAGTTAATTATTTATTAATTAAAAAGTCAAACTCAAAGTTCTAACCAGTGTGTGTCTTGTTTTGACCCAACTTTGTCCAGTTAACTTAAGATGCACGTATGCACCAGGGTTCATATCACCAGCATTTCCAAGAAACGACTGAAGTTTTGATGCAGAATGGTAGCCATTTTTTTGCAACAAAACATTAAAATGTGCACATCAAAACAAGGTTTGTCAGTTGAAACTATGGCAAGCTAGTTAAATAAGGTCTAACATTTGTGAAAAGACCCCTGAGTGCCCCTTTATTTCTTTCTTATACTTCAGTTCCACTAAGGGTCTCACCACGGCTAGGAAACACTTTTTTGTGTGTGTCCACACTCTACAGTTGAATTATATATACAGGCAAAACATTCATGCAAGAATTAGCAACATTTATGGATTTGCAGATTTCTACATGAAATTTCTGTATCCCAGAGACAACTTGTATTATCCAAAAACACGGTGCATTCATAACAAGACATTCTATGAAGAAGAAACTACTGTAGCAGGAAATGGGCTAGAAATATTCTCCTTAGTCACTATGGTCTTCGTATTTTCTCTGTTGTTATTATGTAAATCTCTACTGTTTTTACTTATCTCCTTTGCTTTTAGCTCGCAAGTGAAAACAATATACATTAGTTTGAAAATGTGTGTGTGGGGTTGTATATAACATTTAGAAAATATCAGCTATCAATAGAATGACAGACAGACACGAGATACAAGCAGACAGATAGGTGATCATGTAAAAAAAATTACTAATCATTAGCTAGCTGGTGGATATAGATAATTATTATTATTATAGATTATTAGGGCCAACATCTTCTGTGGTGCTTATAATAGAAGCTAAAAAGATAGGTGATAATAGATTGATAATAATAATCAATAGAAATTGATTGATGATAGATGATAGATAGATAGATAGATAGATAGATAGATAGATAGATAGATAGATAGATACTTGATAAAGGTCGTAATTAGAGATGTGAATGAGTTTCATTTTTGAATTCTGTTAGTTTCGTTTTCGAATTTTCGAAAGTTCGAGTTTCGATTTTCAAAAAATTGTCTACTTTCGATTTCGAAAATCGTCTACTTTCAATTTTGATTTTTGAAAATCGTCTACTTTCGATTTTCAATAATTATCTCTACTTTCGATTTTGGATAATTATCTACTTTCGATTTCCGAAAATTATCTACTTTCGAATTTCGATTTTCAATAAAATTAGAAAATTTAAAAAACGGGTCTGTGAAATACGGGAGTTCCGAAAGTTTAGTTGGGACTTCGAAACCTTCAGATTCGATTCGAAACTGGGTTCTAATCGAACCCACATTACATCTCCAGTCCTAATAGAAGACTGAAACATTGCTGTCTGTTATACTGTAACAATGTTTTTATTACACTGTAATAAAAACATTTGTTGCAAGAGCGCTTGCAATTATACTATGATTTGATATGGTATCAGTCTAGCATAAGCACCTGGACATCCAAAATTGCATTGAAACGTGTACACATATTGGACAATTAGATAGATAGATAGATAGATAGATAGATATAGATACAGACAGACAAGACAGACATATACATAGATTGATAGATTATAAACACAGATATATATGTAAACACAACATTTTTTCCCAGCCTTGTTTTGTTCGACAAATAAACTGTTTTTATTTCAGTTTGTAACAATATCATCTGACCTTAATTCTGCCTATTAAGAAACTTTAAGTGACATAACCCTGAAACCAACATGTAGCGCTCTGATGTTCAGCTCCAGAGTGAAAAAAGCTGTGATTATTAGTTCTTCTGTGTGATCTTGCAGATTGCACCTGATGATCAATGAAGTTTAATCTTGCCCCCCCCCCTTGCTTGCCAGTAGAGCACCACAAAACCGCAGGGCAGTTTAAGGCAGCCTGAAATCTCTTACATCTGGAAAAGCAATAATTCATGGGATTTCACTTGACAGCCATGACAGGCAGCAGGACAGCCAGAAACAACTGTCTCTTATGTTGTGCTATTTGCAAAAAGTCAAGAGAGGAGGAGCAGTCAACGGGACCACACATCCTTCTTTAGCATATGCTAGAGGATGAAATGCTTTTATTTTCTGCAGATGCTTCATGAATAGGCCCTAAATTTACATAGACAGTAGCTATCACTTCCATACAAAATCCTTGCTGTCTGCTTAGCTGCAAAGCATGGAAGGTCTATTGTCTGCCAAAGGGTCATGGTTACAGTTTCAAAGATTTTATTTAGAGAGATTTCACATACTGCATTTTGATTTATGGACATTGCACACCCTGCTGTTCCTAAATATGATACCATCATCTGAGTGGGATTATTTGGTGAATATTTTATGGGATTTAACAGTAACTTTCAGAGGGAGATCATGAATGAACAGCAAAGTGCAGATTTACTGTGGCGCAGTTTGTGCTGTCAGGCTCCTAGCCGGTGTTTATGATTTCTCTAGAAGCAGAAAATAAACATTGTCTCTTTAATGGGTCTCTTTATGTGTAGGCAGCAGGAGCTACCTGGTCTCTCAACAATAGCTGGTGCATTGGTTTGCCTCATTTCACATGGAAGTAATGCCTACAAATTAGTATTTCTGCCTTTTCCTCGCTTTCGGGGGGAAAAAATAAAAAAAAAAAGCCCAAAAACGATTCAGATGCTAATGTTCACAAGGTTTGAATTCTTTTCCACATCTTTATCAGGCAGTGACAGCAGAAACACTTAACCAAAAATGGTCAAAAGCCTCTAATGAACATTATACCTTATTAGGTTCCCTGTCTACCTTATCCCTGATGACTGCAGGCTGAGACATGGACATCAATTGATTCCTTAACACTTTGTTATGTGAAATCATGAAATAAATAGGTGGCTTCAATAAATAATATTTTATTTCTTTATATGTAGAATGTTTACAAACGGGCAGAACTGCCATGGCTTCTAGAGGTTTAGGATCCCTATTTAAATATAGGAGCATTAAGGTATTAAAGCACAGTCACCATTCTTATTGTTTGGCTCACTACCATCAACTATTTCTACCCGTTATTATAGTCAATAAATGTTCCCCGATTATGTGAGCTTATTAATAGGCCACATGATGCAATGCATCTTAATCAGTAGCTTTATTGTTGATAGTCTGCCATTAGATAGACTGCCAACCAATGTTGACCCTATCTAGGAAGATAGGATCAAAACTGACCTGTGTGTATGCCTGTAAAGATTCCATTAATTCAGGTTATAGTATATCTGTGGTACTCAGTTAGGTTCATACACACGTGTGATTGTGGGTCCCGACCCACAACACACTATGTGTACGACCGTCGTTTTGGCCGATGATCGGCCTGTGTATGGGCACTTTATCCCCGTTCGGTCGGGGATTGTTGCCCACCGACCGGGCAGATCTCCGAATGATAAAGGCGTAAAGGGACTATACACGGGCCGACTATCAGCCAAAACTTAAGTTCGTACACACCGCGCGTCACGGGTCAGGACCCCAGATTGAAGTTAGGCCTGTGTGTACTAGCTCTGTCTGTCTGTCTATCTATACTATCTATCTATCCTATGCCCATATGCTGCATCATTCTATTTTAATTCCCCTATTGTCTCTGGCTCTCTATTGATCAGCCTCACAGTCTCCCACTTTTTCTGTTTGTCTACACTACATAACTACTCTATATCCCATGAGCAACTAGATACTTGATAACACTACATCAGTTAAAAACAGTTTTCCGACGCTATTGTTTCACTAAAATATATTTCAGTTAACAAATGTTTTATAAAAGAATATCACCCTGCCTTGTATATACAAGCAGACAGCAATATTTAAAATTTTTATTTAATGAGACAACGCTGTATGCCAAAGAAAAACAATCTTCTTGCCAAGCTACACATGTTAACCTAAATGTGTTCCATGTGGAAACAGAAAGACGATATGAAGAGAAGGCTGGCAAACTCCATTCAGTTGGCACTTGCTGCCATCTACACATTTTGGCTTCCAGATTACAGCTACAATTGGAAACACTGGCAGTTCTTTTTATTTTGTCCTTTTTTTTTCAACTCCATTTCCAAGCTTGGCAATAAATTGCCTTTCTCTCTGTGCAACATGCAGGAAAGAAGAAAATCCTGCACATCAGATAACTTAAGGTGTCCATGGCGACAAATGCATTTTATTTATTTAAAATATTCCAGAAGGAGAAATACATTGAGATGAATATCTCTTTCCAAGTATGTTCTGGGTTATATTACAGAGACAATGCACAGACGACATTTCTGTAAACTGAATCAACAGTACAGGCGCAGCATTAAAATGAGACAGGATCTAAAAAAAAAAACCTTAACATAAAGCAGCAATGCGAGTCCTGATGAAGGTTCGTTATTATCTAACAATCCTATCAAATGGTTTTTACAGTCAATGGGGTGTGTGGGTACTTGGAAGCATTAGTCAGCAGGATCTCTAAATCTTGCAAATATTTCATCTTTTAATGTGTTTTGAAAACTAATCTCCACCTCCTACATTTATCAATGAAATTATGTTTCTGTTCATGAAGCGTTTGGTTAGGTGGTAAATGGCCAGGCTCGTGGGGGCAAAGTGTGGCTGCATTCAATGAATTTAGGGAGATTTGATAGCTATGTTTTTTGTGACAGTCAGACCATTGTTGATAATATTTACAAATGTATGGAAGTAAATAAATATGGACGGGTTACACATTTTCATACTGATATGTTAGATTGGCTAAATACATATTGAAGAATGAAGTTGACGTTTTTCTCTGCACCCCTTTGGTTTATCTTAAGCTGAACTACATTTAAATGATAAATGGCACAGCATGCATTCTGTATCTGCTAACTTCCAGTATAGCTGTATCTTCACCTCCAGAGTGGCTATAGACCAGATACATAGTTGCAGGTGGTTGGTGAATTTCTAGCCCTCCCTCCCCAGCCTATCCCCACCTGCCAGAGCTGTCAAGGGTACTACAGGGTAAACTGCCCTCAACCTCTCTGTAATTAAGTCTAAGGCTGGGTACACACCAGCCATATATTCACGTCATTTTCGGTCAAAAATATTGGCTGTGTGGGGGCGGTGGCCGTGAACGGCATCGATCTCGTTTGTCTGATCGGATGAACGAACGAACAATCGGGCATGTTGGAAAATTCCAATTGATCGTGCGGTTCCCTATGGGAATGCACGATCGCTCATAGCGAGCGCTCAGTCGGACGAAAAGTCCCTCTGTGTGTACCCAGCCTAAGCAATTTATAGTGACTAACTTGGGGGCTATCAAATCAATTGCCAGAAGTACAGGTGAAGTCTCCACCTTTCTTGGATTTCAGATTGACAGCTATTAAAGAATTCTAGAATCCATTCAGACTCAGAGATATTTTAGCTTTATTGGTAAAGCTGGATACACACAGTAACGGCAAAGGAAACAATCATTCGATGTTGGCTTCTGGAACGAAAGGTAGTGACTGAAAATCACCCGCATCACAGTCAGCCCCCTGTATTGAAGGACAGGGAGCCGCCACAATTGCTAGGTATATGGCAGTCTGAAACAATCTTACTTAAACTAAAATAGGGAGACCATTCGTAATTATGTTTAGCCACATCTTTAACAGATTATAGATGGAATATTACAGATTGGTACTGTGTGTACCCAGGCCCAGCTTAAAGGGTAACTGTAATTATTACAACACAACTGCCCACTATTGCAAAGAGCTCTCTATACTTTTCAAACAAGCGCTAGGATGTATCTGTTTATTCAATTAGATCAACTGGACTTGAAATGTAGTTCTTGAAGACGTTTCGCTAGTCATCCGACTGGCTTTTCAATTCAGAATGACTTGTACAAGAATCTGTGGCAATTATGTACCCTGAAAATCCCAATTAGCATATCACAGCCAGTGTTAGGTGTGATTGATATGTGGCTAAGAGGGTGTTATAGGAACGCCCAGAGTAAGGTGTTAAAACAGCATTGTAGGATGATGTATCTAGCGTTTCTGAATCTTAAGTTATAGGCTTGTAAAGTTAAACTTCCTACTGTGTCCTGTCTCTCTAACAGGGCTATGTACTTGTATTACATAGCATAATCTTATCATTAAATAGTGCTAATTTTGCCCTAACCATCAGATGTTAGATTCATTGAAAGCTAATATCTGATTGATAGGGGAAAATTAGCACCATTTGTAATGATAAGACACTTTATTACATAGCCTCGATAGTGTCACATGTGAACTGTGTAAAAAGCCGCATCCAATATAAGCGATCTTTACTGAAACTAGTTAAGCACCCTATACACATGCTTGTGAAGGTTCTCATTCATCCAGGTCATGGTATCTGTTGTATTCAATTAGATTAACTGGACTTGAAGTTTAGTTCTTGAAGACTTCGCTAGTCCTGACGACTGGCTTTCTCAATTCAGAATGACTTGTACAGAATCTGTACACCCTATACACGTTTTTTTTTTTTTTTTGGAGGCGATTTCAACATTTTGATCAGATAGCTCGAAATGTTGAAACCCGTCGAGCAGTTTATCAGGAAAGGCAGGTAATTTCCCCCAACCCATCTTCTGTCCCAGAAACAGACTGCCCATGTATAGCTAGCTAACAGACCTGCGACCATTCTATGTCCATTCCTCTTTTATAGTACTTGAACAGAGTCCGTGGAGTGGAAACAGGTAAATTGTGAGGTGCTCACCCTAATTGCCCATGCCACAACTGGTAATAACAGTATATATATATATATATATATATATACTGGAAGGGAGGCACACTCAAAAGCGCTTTATAGCATAAATAATTTATTAAGTGCTGAAACAACCAGGTAAACAACATTTCGGGGGGTCCAACCCCTTAGGCGAGGAAGGGGGTTGGACCCCCGAAATGCTCTGTACCGTTTTTTTCATGTGGCATGGGGTATGTCCATTTTTGGCCAAGCCTACCTGATAAAAAGTGCAGTTTTTTTCCTCTAATGATCTAACCTGCCCATTCAGCATTTTATTGTGGTGTAAATAAATACTTCCGAAATTCTGACTTCCTGTTTGCTGGGTGATAAAGGGTAACTGTGGTCCAAAATGACTTTAGGTAAATTGACAGAATTGCTTTCATGAGCAATTGGCAATTACTTTCATTATTTATTTACATAATTTTGAAGTATTTACATTTATGTGTGATATGGTTGCAGCATCACCAGATCCCTGCATTCCTGCTTCCTGCACTGAAACCATGTGACAGTCCCTCTTCCATGTTTCCCTCCTTGGGGCCCCATGGCCTCTCCTGCAGTCTTCGCTGGCCTTTCCTTGCAGCCTCCTGTGGCCCCTCCCACTCATGTGCTCTGTGGCCCCTCCAACTCATGGCTCTGTGGCCCCTGCCACTCATGGCTCTGGGGCACCTCCCACTTGCAGGCCCCAGAGCCCCTCCACTTGTGAGCCCCAGCCCCTACCCCTTGTGGGCCCCAGGCCCCTTCCACTTGGGGCCCCCTTCTACTTGCAAGCCCTGGGCCCCTTCCACTCACAGGCCCCCTCCCTCTTGTGGGCCCTCCCACTTGGGCGCCAGTGGGGGAGGACCACGAGTGTGTAGAGCCTAGAGTTTGTGAGTGGAGGGGGCCACAGGGGCTGCAAGGGGAGGGGACACAGGGCCCCGATTGGGAAGGGCTAGCAAGTGGAAGGCATTAAAAAAAGCAGTGGCTGGGGGCTGCGCTGTCTCCCCACCCCCCTCCACCTTCAGTCATGCACTGAGCATGTTCCAACCGCAGATTAGAGGAGGAAATAATATTTCTGACCGCAGATTCAGAACCTCCCACCCCCTAACTTTCTGATCAGTGATTTCTTCATATTTTGGGCATGCAGCACGTAGAGAGGTGGTTGATGGCTCATTTTAAAGGTATAACCTGGCCTTTCATTTAAAATAAACTTGTTGGGAGACAAGTTCCCCTTAAGTTGTGTATAGTGTGCATTCTGGGAGAAAGAAAGACCTTTACAGAACCTGAATGTCACTCACTAGGTCAAGGATTTATTTATTTCAAGTTCTAGATGTTTGTACGTATTCCCAGACCATTTCCTAGGTCCCATAGCCATGTACAGTCAGTTACCATTACTATTGTAATTCAGAGACAGACTCTAGAAATATCAAAAATCACAGTTAGTAAAGTTCAAATCCATAAAGTTTGGGTTCATTCGAATTAAAGTTTGATTCGAACTCAGGTTCTAGTTCAAGTTCTAGTCCATCTCCCTTTCTACTGCAGAAACCACATTAAACAGTATTAACTAATTTTAACAATATTAACTATTTTAAAAGTTGCAAAAGTGTTTCATACTAAACCCAGATGGAAGATGAACTTCTCTGGTAAAACTTTGGTGCAGCCAATAAACATTCCCCACCAGACACCATTTCATTAGTTCCTCCTACTCTAGCAGTTTACAGGTGTTTTCAGTAAATGCATCCTGCAATATAACACCTTTCTTTTTAATTCAGAAATAAAATTAAATGATACATTTTATTGGGGTGTCTAATATTTACATTTTTACATGCCTTACTTGGCTAACTTTAAACTGATTTAGAAGTTTGGGGGGTGGAATTAAATGCAGTTGGTGATACTCTGCCCCAGCAGTGGGCATGCTCCACCATTAAAATTGGGGGCAAAGCAGCTGGTGATGCCTGAAGGAGTCAATTTAAGGTAGGATTGCTCTTTTTGATTAAGGCCACTTGTATGAAGACCATAGTTCCCCATTAAGAATATTGGTCTAATAAGGGAAATATACTGTATAGTTATTAGAGTTGTCTGGTTAACTAATTTATGTGCAGTGTTTCACTTCTAAAATGTATTATTATTATTATTGTTATTATTTATTATTGCTATATTATTATTCTTTATGTTATAGAAACACAGACAATCCCTCAGAACCCTATAGGAATACTGTTTCATTTCATCTGGGAATGTTCTTAATTTTAGGTAATCAGTAAAGGAATCTGCACAGGGGCAGGAACAGAAGACCTGCTAAATAGGTTTAAATGTGTCCTGTCCCCTAAAAGACTGCAAACTGTTATTGTCCTTGATTTTTCTATAGACTGGGATTCATTTATTCAGCTTTATGCCTGGTGACTGGTACCATTAGAGTAATGGCTTTTTTATTTTACATTTATTTCTTTTTAATTTATTTAATCTATTACTATTTAAATGTCAGCTTAGAAAACATTTAACATTTGAAATTATGTCTCCTAACTAGTAGAACATAAAAATAGAATAGAATACAGAATTTTAGCTTTTGGCTATTTAATACCTGGGAGTGGGCCATAGAGAGAGACCAAAATACATATTTGTAGCCTAGCGCACACACAGGATTTGCAAACATGATATCTATCTATCTGTCTATCTATCTATCTATCTATCTACTATCTATCTATCCTAAAATCTATCTATCTATCTATCCTAAAAATCTATCTACTCTATCTGTCTATCTATCTATCTATCCTAAATAAAATATCTGCAGCATTTACGGCGCGATGGTAAACACCTAAGTATATATCACTGAACATATTCATTATTATAGTAAAAGCAAATGCAATTTTCTAGCTCTGAAGGGGCGATTCAGCTTGCCATGCTGTAAATATTTCCCTGTTGGTAAGCTATGGTTTTATTTCAGGATCTGCAAGAGCTTGGGACAATGTCAAGTGCTCTTTGGTGCTAAACAACTCAGATAAAGAAAAAATGTTCCACTAAACAAGAAAAAATATAGACAGCAGCTGTAAATTAACATAAACAAAAACTAAGGAAGAAAATCTAATCTCTCTTAGCCATTACAAGAAATACCAATTGCAAATCACTGTATCATAACAGCAATATGAAATAATGATATACCCTAACATGAATTATTGTGACTGACTGCCTGCACATATCTATGTTGCCAATGTACAACAGTATCTAAAAATGAAAGCGTAATGTAATTATCTTGCATGCTTAATTCTGCTTATTGGGGTAATCATTAACTTTTTAACATTCTTAAAATAATAATTTTTTCCACATCTTAAAGCAGATTAAAATCTCGGCAGCCATAGCTCCATGATACAGTATAGCCATATTACCATAGAGCCATTATAGGATTAAAGTCCGATAAACTGATTCACAATTGCAGTAGATTCTCCCAGAGTGTCTGTACTCAGAGTGAATCGCCCTATATGTGTACAGAAATTACTGGTATATGGAAGCCCTACAGAACTGTTCATATAGACCAGGGGTGACCAACTGCGGACGGAGTTCCAGATGTTTGATAAACTACAACTCCTAGGGAATGTTGGTAATTGTAGTTTTCCACCATCTCCAAAATTCTATTTGCAACCATCTGTAAAGGGCCTTGTTTGACCTCCCTGATATATAGACTGGTCTCTATTTTCAGTGTCCTTAGAAAGCATATGTTTATTATAGATAGTTTAATATAAAGACCAGCATCTGGCAAGAAGATATAGAAACAGAGGAATTCATTCATAATATTTTTAAAAGGGGTTTTCTCAACCTTACTTCCTTTGGAATTTGAAGCTATATCCGCAATCCTATTTTGTAAATGGTTTTCAGCACATCATGTATTGTAATTAGGAACACAGAGAGCTCTATTCATAACTGTATATTTTTGTGCTTGTTTTTTTTTCATTTGTTACAATAGCCAAGTGAATGTATTTGTTTTACTTAGAATCGTACCTCTGCACATGGTGCAAATGGAATAAATATTTAAGATGGCTAGATTTATTAAGAACCTAACTGCCAGTTAAGAGTATTCTGATATGTCAGAACATTCATGATGTGTGAGCATACAACTTGGAAGAGATCTTACATTCCCACCTGAATCATTGTCTTAACCGTGCTGTTAGGAAAGTATGGAATGATTTTATATGATCTCAGATTATCAACACTCTTATTTTGAGACTGTTCTGGTCTGGTGTCAAAAATCTGGTGTCCTGGATTTAATAACCTCAGCAAAATAGGTAGACAATTCTTACTGTTTGCCAGAGGATCTTTAAACCTATGAGGGGGAGAAGAAGCTATGGAATCTAATGTATTCTGTTCTGTATAACCTAGCCAGTGAGTTCAGCATTATTCTAATATGCAGCATAAAACATTGATATGTGCACAGTTACTAACCCAGAAAACGAGCTTTCACGTGGTAATCTCGCTTCTTTATGTTATAAGACATTATCACCATATGGTCATTTTACAGATCAGACTAACTTGACAATTTCTGTTGTATCATTGCTAGAACTGCCAAAAGGCACAGCTAGATTCAATTGGAGAACAATGTGCTAGCTTGGAGGGATGCTTCATATCAAGTGCTATTCTGAAGATGAGTGCCATATAGCAATGGATCTGCATGAGGAGCAATCATGGCTTTACAAGGAATGTCTGAAGGTTAGTGCTTGATCATGTATTTGGGAAGCTGAGAGCCTGCCATGACTTAAACAGGTTGTGATAAGGAAGGTCTAAATCAAGTGTTAGATGTTCTAAATTAATAAAGGAAATGGAGAGGAAACATAGATGACTGGCAGAGTGATATAGCAGCAGACATATATAATTAGCTGATTATCTGGTATAAGGGACCTCTAAAGATAAACACATGGTGAGTTGTGAGGAAACATTACAAAGAATGGTTTGCCAGACAAAACAAAGGTAAAATCACTCATCAAAAGGTCCAGTTGATTCCACATGTAACTGTAATGTAAATAATTAAGATGGCCGAAACTAACCATTTCGTTCCATTTTCGGATTCCCGAATCTCGGGAAAATCCTGAAGTGCGAAAAATCCAAAATGGATGAAGTTTTCGATTATTATCGAATGTTTAAGGCTATTTTCCATAGTTTTCAAAATAGTCACTTGAACTGTTTGATAATACTATCGGAGACTACATTTGAGTTTCCTGGAGTTTCCAGGGTTATTGGACTTCAAGTCTTTTCAAAAAATGATCGAAATAGCCTGAACATTCGATAATAATCAAAAATGTGCTCCGAAGTCCCGAAATCCGGACGATCCGTCCGGTTTCAGATGGATCATATGGAACCGAGGGGTGCCGTGTCGAATCCAGGTCGGATCCCATTCTATAAATAATGTGAAGCATACGTTAAAAAACAATGTTGAGACTTTCTTTTTGTTTCCTGTTGTTCTCTGTAGCTAGAGATTTCAGCCATATTTAAATCTAAGGAGCAAGGAGCCTAATGAAGATTTCTTAGTGTTACCAGAATAAGAGGAAGAAGTGACACAGCATCTGCTATTACACATTCATTTTAGGAAAGGAATTTTGAGGTTGCACCTATAGCTGTTCCTGTCCATTAGATGGAGAATCACCGGAAATTCTTTATTTGACTGTAGATTATAGTAATTTTAAGGTGGTTAAGGGTATATTGAAGAAATACCATCTGTATCAGTAATGACTGATATTGCATGTATTCATTAATTTTGGGACACAGCCATAAATGACTGACTCTAAAGGTAAAAAACACATCATGCACTAACAATACCTTGCTGTACGGTGTCTTATCACGGTTTATAATGCAGTTTAAAAAAAAACAGATATGTGTGGTATTTTTAGCCATGGTAAAGGCAAATCACAATTTTTATGATGGCACACCTTTAATAGTTTCCCTTAAATGCAGGCATATTCTCAAGGGTTAATCATAATGTTTTTCAATAAACCTAGATTTTATTCTGTTACCATGCCTCAGACATAGCACTTCTCCAAGGTAAAATCCACAATCCGTTAGAATGTATCTTAAAGTTTATGAAAGTCCCACAATATATGTTAACATTAGGAGATAATATTAGTGCTGTTAACAAAACTCAGAAACTACAGGTTTCTTCACTGAAAGCTGCAAAGCACTTTGGGGAAGATACATTATAGCCCATTCCGTGTTAAACCCACGTTAACCGACAAAAATTTCGGGTTACGTGGGTTTTAGACAGCTTTTAAAGCACTTTTTAAGAGGCCAGTCTCTCCTATATACAGCCCTCCTGTGGGCATCTAGTCCACTGTATTAATACACCACGTGTGATGAAGAGCAGTGTAATGGCCATGGATGGCCATCTTTCACTGATAGTGCAGCATGCAATCATTAAGCGCAGAACTTCTCTTTTGTCATAGCAGTGGGTTGGAATGCCAGAACATTACACACAGAGAGAAAGGGTTGTGGGGACTGGTGACATCATATAAGGGAAGCAGAAAAATGTTTCATGTCTTCTAATGAGATGCACGTCAAGCTGGTTTGGTTTGAAGGTTAAGCACATTTTTCCTTACCCTACCTTGTATGGGATCAACATTTATCCCAGAAATATAGCGATTAATCTGAAAATATGTAAGGTTCCTTTTTATCCAGATTTTTTTTGGGGTGGCTTAAATGAGGCAATAAAATCTTCCATTAGAAAGCAACCCCAGATAAACAAGATCAACGATCTGTGTCTCAGCTCTCCATTTGCTGTGGCTGATTTGTGAATAAATTAATAAAAAAATTTCTCTGGGTTTGCTGGGAGTTCTTAGTGTATACACTGTACACTTCACTTGCCTCTAGTGCACAGCAAATTAAAAGATTTCCCTGCACCCTTAAAGCTGACAGCCACATCATCATTATAGCACAGGCAAGAACCCGTCTCTGTTAGTCACAGACATTTTCTTTTGCAGGTATTCCAGCCTCTAAGACACAAACAAAGATTTATCATAGTTAAGCATTTAGGAAAAAAAAATCAATTTCATAAGTAAGTCTGGGGAATTTAACTTGTAACCTTGTGGGCTGTAAGTATTAGCAAGTTGAGCTACCAGAGTTAATGCAAGCAAATAGTACATTTAGAAAACCTTATCTTTTGCTAAGAAAGAATGGAAGCAAAATGCAAAAAATTAAATCACTCACGTTTTGTATGTTCCTGGTAGCCTGTTAGCAATTCTTTCTGAAAAATAAACGGCAGGAAACCAAGCAGCTTTCGAAGTCTTATAGGGACTTTAATTTGGTGTGGAGGCATTTGTATAGAAAATATGCGCACATGCTTACATGGATCTTGATGTCTACATAGGCTGTGAGTTGACTGGCAACAATGACCTTTGAAGTCACAAAATCTACATATTACATGTAATGAAGATTGACTTACTAGAGAATAATCTTCAATGTATTGGTGTTTTGGGAGAAAGTAGCTTCAAATGGTCTTAAAGTTATGCAAAGATATACAGTACATCTTAAATGTAGTGCAATTTATTTAATACATAGGCTATGGGAAATATTTAAGACTTGATTCATACTGTCTGTCATATTGATGGAAGTGATGCCACTTTATCAAGGAGTTCTGGTAAGGAGCTGGTTGCTGTTCCAGGTTGCAATATGCTTAAATAGCATTTGCCATTAAGATGCTTTTTGGCAAACATTTAGAGGTTGGTGTTACGGATGTAAGTGTTCAATGGGCAGTGCATTTACAAAACAGCTACCTTATTAGCATAAATAAACCCAGTAATCTCTTCTCTATTGCATGATGTGTAAAATCAATAGTAAAAAGATAACACCATGAATGGGACCATTAATAATGGGCCTTGAGATGTTGTAGGAGATGCAAAAGGACTAATGTGCTAAACCATTTTTTGTATTTGTATCACTAGAGGAATCCTAGTCCTTATTGCAGGGACTGTCATAATATGAAGGGTATAGATAAGGAATATCACTCTGGCTGACCGGATATGGTATGGAAACAACTAGAACAACTTAAATAAATAAATAATAATAATAAATAAAGTCATGGAGGGCATAAAAACATCCTCGGATTTAAAAGAGCATAGTCCGGTTTAATCTAGACCGCACGTTTCCATCTTTTCAGTTCACTTTGTCTGGTGATGTGCCGCTGGATGGAAATAAGCCATGTAATACCATATTCAAAAAATATAGCTGTTCCCAGCCCTGGTAACTATAGACCTGTTAAGCCTAACTCAGTGGTAGGGAAGTTGATGGAATCTTTGTCATGGGATTCATATCCTTGGACTTGCCTCCAGAACACATCTTATTAGTTAGTAGTCCATGGATTTATAAGAAATAGATCATGCCAGACGAATTTGCTTTGTTTTATGAAGGAGTGAAAAAGAATTTAGATTCAGGCATAGCAGTGATGTGGTATACTTAGATTTTGCTAAGCTTTTGATACTGTGCTACATGGGGGTGTTGGTCTAGAAAAAAACATTTGTACATAGATAGAGAATTGGTTATTGGATCGCAAACAGAGAGTGGTGTCGAGAGCTACATCTATGTGGGCTAAAGTGGAGTGCCTCAGTTTCTGTACTGGGGCGCACATCTTATACTTTTTAATCCGTTTATAAATGAGAGGATTGAGTTAGCAAGGTCTCTGTGTTGCTGATGACACTAACTACTCAGAGTTTTGGAAGACATAAATGATGTGCAATTGCTGCAAGCAGACCTATATAGATTATCAAAAGGGGCAGCAGAATGGTAGTATAGTATCTGAGGTTGAATAAAGTCTAGGATCGTTAAGTATGGAATCCGCACTGACCGAGATCACACAAGACGTTCACCGTGAGTTTTGCAATTAAAAAGCCTTTATTGTCTGGACGCCTTACGCGTTTCGACACACACCCCCGTCCTAAGGACGGGCTTGGGGCATCCTGCGCCCAGGCCACATTGATGTGTTGGGTAAGAGTTTTCACCCATAATATATACTTTGATATAAGAGAGGTTAACCTATCTTCCAGATATACACATCTTGTACGAAGCGACGGACCCAGTGTGTCACACCTGGGTCTCACAAAGCATATATAGTAAGCAGGTGTTAATCACCTTTTTCAAATATAAACAACGTGCATTCATATTGTACACAGTTTTTGAGCCCATATGATTATTTGTAAAAGTTTTCTCATTTGGAATTAGTTGTTAGGTTTGGAATCCCATATACAAAGGACCATCTTGGAAATGGAAGCAGTTCAGAGAAGGGCAACTAAAATAATAAATGGAATGGAGGGCTTGACTATTGCAGGCAGATTAGACAAGTTAGGGCTGTTTACATTAGAGAGTAATGTTTGCATGAAGATATGATCACTTTCACAAATATATAATGGGCCATACAATAAACTCTCTGGTGCATTGTTACCTAATAGGTCGATATCAGAGGACAAGTGACATCCTTTAGGATTGGAAAAGAAGTTTCATCTTCAGGTTAGAAAAGTTTTTTTAACAGTATAGAACGGTATAAACTGTGAACTGTCTTCCAGGTCCGATGTGGTATGGCAAGTTCATTGAATAGCTTTAAAGTACAGCAGGCTGTGATTCCAGACGAGTAAGATATGAGGAGCACCCCTGCAGATCAGGTAAGTATCAGGTAAGTATCAGTAAATACAGTAGTTGGAGGGAGGCACAAACACTCAAACCTGAGATTCACCATTTTTTTAAGGGCCATTAGTGTCTTGATATAGTCAAATATAAATGACTCATCCAAATCTATTAGCTATCTATCTATTCAAACTGTGATGCAGAGCATCACAGGACTGTGCAAAATACTTTAAATTTTATTTCATATGCAACAAACAGATGAGCTATCTATCTGTTTGTTGCATATGAAATTAAATTTAAGTATTTTGCACAAGTCTTGTGCGTGCTGCTGCATCTTACTACAAGGTTGGATATTTAAGGAATCTACAGTAGACCACAATGCCTATAATCTTGAGTTAGAGTGAGGCACCTATTACTCTTTTGTGGATCTCTATCTATCTATCTTCTATCTATCTATCTATCTATCTATCTATCTATGCTAGCTATCTATCTATCTATCTATCTATCTATCTATCTGTGTGCTAACCACTGAGCAGGGTGTTAAGTGGTTAAAATAGATAAACAATGGTGAAGTGGCACTCTATCCAATTGTGGTGCAGACGCCTCGTAGGTTCTTCCCTTTGGAACCAAGCAGTCTTCGCAGGAAAATACAACTGAGGGCGCACTCCAAATCTTAGAATTTTTTATTGTGAACCACACATCACACGTCACAGCGTTTCGGGATACCCATTTTCAGGTGGTTAAGTGGTTGCACTAAATGCCTTGGCAGCATGAGATCCTGAGTTCGAATCCACCCTTGGACACTCTGCAAGAGTTTGTATGTTCTCCCTGTGCTTTGCGTGGTTTCCTCTGGGCACTAGGTTTCCCCCACAATCATAAAGACATACTATAGGTGTGTGTGTGTCAAATAAATGTACTTAGATTGTATGCTCTTCAGGGCAGGGGCCTGGTGTGAATATATACATGTAATTGTAAAGCGCAATGGAAGATGTTGGCTCTATATAAATCCACATATAAATATCTGTCTGTCTGGTGTATCTCTCTGTCTATCTATGAACTATCTCTTGCACATTCTGTGGAAAATTATAGCACACTATTAGCTCTGGGCACATATACCTCTAGAAGTAAACTCTACTATAGAAATCAGCTGATTCTTTAACTACTGTATGTAGGTTATCACGTTTCATAGATGACAACTTGCCTGACTAGACTTTTGCTTCTGGCATTATTGTTCCTATTTTTGCCACTGCTTACAGTTTTGCTGCCCTGTCTCTGCAGTAAGAACAGCGTTTGAACCCATATAGCAAAATGAAGATGGTAGGTTAGGGTATTGTTTGACTATGTCTCCTATGGCTATTGAAGTGTTTTTGTGACTTTTTTGTGACCATGAGTTGAAACTATGCATTTTTAGTCTATTGTGACTATGCTTTTAAGCTATTCAAGGTTTTTTGTAACTATGATTTTGTGACTATGCTTTTATGCTATTCAGAGTGTTATTGTGACTATGTTTTGGGTTTTTTTGCTATGATTTTGTAACTATACTTTTTGTATGGTTTACAAGGTTTTTGTGACTACAGGGTTATTCATAAAAGTTCTAGATCATTTAAAATGGTGCTAATTTTTCCCCAACCAATCATATTTTAGGCTCAAATGTTAATAAGTATATGATTGGCTGGGGCAAAATTAGCACCATTTTAAACGATAAGAACTTTTATTGAATCTCCGTATGCCTCTTTGTTCTATTCAAGTGTTTTTTGACTATGATTTTGTGACTATGCCTTTTATGGCTATTCAGTGTTTTTGTGACTATGCTTCATATGGCTATTCAAGTGTTTTGTACTCTTTTTGTGACCTGATTAGAAACTGCATTTTTTAGTCTATTGTGACTATGCCTGTTTATAGCTATACAAGTGTTTTTGTGACGATGTTTTTTTTTTACTATATTTTGGGACTATGCTTTTTATGGTTATACAAGTGTTTTGTGACTATGCCTCTTATGTCTATTCAAGTGTTTTGGGTGACTCGATTTTGTGACTATGCCTTTTATGGCTATCAACTTTTTTTGTGACTATGCCTTTTTAGGCTATTCAATTGTTTTGTGAATATGATTTAGTGACTATCGGGGAGATTCAATATGGTCCGTAAGGTAAGATGTGCCGGATTTAAGATTAAATTCACAGACCACGTTAAGTTTTGCGCTACAAGTAGTGGTAATCCTAATGAAAGTGCTTTTGTATTGGTAGAACAGTGCAATTTCCAAAACATTTGAAATGGCGCTGTGCCCTAAAATCTGTGTTAAACACACATTAACCTGATGTGTTTTCATGACTATGGGCCTCATTTACAAAGTGCTCGCAGCAAATGTGGCTTCTGGTGTTTAATACTGGATTTGCACTTGGTGGTAAATCCCACAAGGGATTTTTACCCCAGCGCCACTTTAGACCAGCCTTAGCTGGTCTTAAATTGTGGAGTTAAATTAAGTGCAAATCTTTTATAATAGATTGCGCCGGTTGCAAGGGTGTCTCTTTGTGAAACTGGTGGTTCGGCCAGTGCAATTATGGAGTTAAACTTGTGCTAACTAGAGATGGCCAGAACTATTGAAAAAGTTCGAAAACGGACCCATTAAATCATGGGAGGCTATAGTTCGAAAAGTTCAATGGTAACTTAATGTAAATGGCTTGTGGGACCGTGGGGTAAATGGTCTGGGGAACACGTTCAAATATCAGGCCTTTCGAAAACTCATATTTTACTACTTTGTCGCTCTCGGCGTTTGAACAATTCGAGGTATAATAGACATTTTACTCGTGGATTCGATGCTCGCGTATAGGTTTTAATGGGCATCTGTACTCGCAGATTCGATGCTCGCACATTAGGTATCAGGACATTTTACTTGCGATATCATGCTCGCGTATAGGTTGTTAATGGACACTTTACTTTGCGGATTCGATGCTCACATATGGCTTTAATGGACACTTTACTGTGGATTCGATCTCGGCAACAGGTTTTAAATAGACACTTACTGCTGATGTGCTCGCGTTAGGTGTAATGGGCCCTTTACTCGCAGATCTTCGATGCTCGCCCTTAGGTATATGGACATTTTACTGGCGGATTCGATGCTCGGTTTAGGTTTAATGGACACTTTACTCGCGGATTGTCGATGCTCGCATATGGTTTAATGGACACTTTACCTTGCGGATTCGATGCTCACATATAGGCTTTAATGGACAGCTTTACTTGGGCGTTCGATGCTCCATATAGGCTTTAATGGACCACTTTACTTGCGGATTCGATGCTCGCAACAAGGTTTAATGGACCACATTTGTACTTGGCGGATCCGATGCTCGCATTATAGGTGTAGTGGACACTCTACTCGTGGATTCAATGATCATCGTATAGGTGTAATGGTACACTTTACTTGCGGATTCTACGATGCTCGCGTGTAGGTTTTAGTGGACATTTTTGGATTCGATATTACTTGCATATAGGTGTAATGCACATTTTACTATGAGATCCGATGCTCGCTTATAGTATTTTAATGGAACATTTACTCGTGTGATTCGATGTTCGCTGTATAGTGTAATATACATTTTCACTCGGAGTCGATCGTGTTCGTTCGTATAGGTTGTAATATACATTCTTATTACTTCGCGATTCATGCTCGCGTATAGGTTGTAATAGACATTTTACTTGCGGATTAATGCTCGCACTAGGTATAATGGACATTTTACGGATTCGATATTTACTCACGTATTGTTATATGATTTTACATCGCATATTCGATTTTTCTGCATTTGATTATAATCTCCACTTCCCTAGGACTTCTATATGCAATCCAGGCTCTAAAATCGAGCCTCGAAAGTAGGTGTGGTTTTCACTATTAGCTTGTCTGCGACAACTATGGCCACAGGATGGGCAGCAGTGGGGTGGCAAATATCTGACCAGGCGGAGGTTATGATACAGCATGCCAATTGGCACACCCCACGTTAAAGAACGTAAACGGCGCCACCTGCAGAAAAAACTTTCAGTTTCAGATCGTATCTGACCACCTCTCAACTCCAAAAAGGTGGTCAGGACTTCAAGCGGCGTAACTACGTCCAGACATACAGCGGAATGTGCCCAGGCAAGTAATACACATTCATATTAACATTTTAACTGTGATTCC